>JAYRBW010121391.1:0-17011 GCA_036023295.1 Invenusta paracnida
CCCCCCCCCCCCCCCCCCCCCCCCCCCCCCAAGGAGGAGATACGATTGGCTCATTGTGGCTGGGAAACGAATACGGAAAAGCGTCGAGGGAAAAGAAATATACAGGCAGCTATAATGGCTACGAGAGTGGCGTCTTGTGGGTGTCCCTAAAGCTAAACTGAGTTGACCTGCCGAGAAGACCGAACAGGGAGTCAAAACATGAACGTTACAAAAGTGCGCGGCGCTTTAAATTAAGCACCCATATTTCTCTCCCTCTCTTCTCTAGGACATGAAAGTTCGCACTATGGCGTCCACAAATTGGTTAGAATATACATATCAGAGTCCCGATCTTCCCAATAATATCATTGGGCTAAGCTAAATTTAATTTGATGATGACTCACTGAATATACCCATTCAAGGCGGGCAAAGTGATATTATCTAAGTATATAATATACAAACACACACACCTATACAACTAGTCTATAATGTCATACGCATGTATATATACTGTTTCTCCCCTTCTTTTCTTATTTTGTTGCTCATGCCAGAATCATACAATCACCTCAGTCAATCAGGGGAAAAGTAGGCATACAGTAACATAGGAAGGTTTTTTTGGCGACGCGGAGTGAATTTGTACAATTACTCATTTTTAGAGTAAGCTTTATTTAACAACAATAATCGAGACATATAATACGCTATAGTCATCTAGTGCACATATAATATTCATATAATATGTAGAATACTACTATTAATAACAACAACACAATGGTTTGGGCGACGCGTATTCACGATAGAGACACATTGAAGGTAAATTCTACCCAAATATTCACTTCTATCTGAAGTTCCCTCCCCCCTTACTTTTAAGAAGGAGTGACTAATCCTTGGTCTACATATTATTTATAACATCACATAGAGCTGATTCCAAAATTACCAACTGTTTCACTAAGAATTTATTAAAAGATATTGAATTGTACACTGAAATTTGCCATACATATATAATGCGCGTAGTAATATATTGCCATTCATACTAATTATAAGCAGCAAGGAGATCATTATTTGGTTGGTTAGTTGTAATCTTGAGATAGGATATCAATTATCACCTGCATACTGAACCGGAAATGGTAAAATATATCAATAAAATGAATAGAACCAATCTCATAAAAATCACTACCAGAAATAAAACTGTCAAAATTTTATTGATTTGAGATTTTTCAGTTATATTATAGTTAAAATTTGTGATATTAGTATTCTTAAGCGTAAATCACTAAAGAAATTAACAATACACACATAGCGCTAATTATAAATAAAGAAACACACTGATGATATTATCCAAAATAATTGAAAACTCTGGAATTTTCACTCTAATTATATTTGGTAATCAAGTGGTTAATATGTATGAAGATATGAGGCTTGATTTGCATACCTAAATTGATTAAAATATTAGTTCAGATTAAGTTGATTAAAAATTAAATGGTAATAAAGATAATAATTACAATTGTTCATTTATTATCAAAATTGATAGATTTCTTCGGATAATTGTAAATAATTATAGCGACTTTCTATATTTTGTTTTGTTTTACTTTATACTAATAAATACTATGCAATATATGTTCTACATAGATTTGAAAAAATGTACATTTACCAATACAATTGGCGGCATCATTTTATAACCAAGAAAAGATGCATCACTTAAGGGATAGGTCACAAAGTAATACTTGGGGCCCTATTTACATACATACAATAAAAAAATGATAATATGACAAGTCAGATAGGTAAAAAACCGAATAGCTAGGTCAGATAAGCCATAAGTGTTTTCTATTATCACTAATGTAAGAGGCTCAGTAATAAAATAAATAAAGGGATTCTATAGGTAGAGGTAGGTGCAATCAAGTCATGATGAAGGCACTACTGTACACATTTTTTGACAATAAACTGAGACTTTTACTTGCTTATCTGTTCTTCATAATGGCTTCACTTTATTCTATCCAACCGTGCATAAACTCCCAAAAGTGTATAATATACGCTAATTGTCGATATATACATATATCGCAGTAGTGAAACGTTCAGTCCTATGCAGTATAAAACTATACACACTAAAATATGTTTTACAACAAATAGACAGACAGCGTCAAGTAGATACAGACACACATTACATCAACTGCACATGGGGTGATACTCCATAAAAAAGCCTCTATCTATATTACTTGCCGAGTAATATACTGGTACCTATTTTACCATGTAAAATCAATAGCATGAAGGGTACATGTGGCCGTAAAAAACATTTCGCCAAAAAATGAGGCGGAAGGGTAGGAACATGATAGAATTATGGAAAAGGATAAAGATTATCAACAACAGGAAAATCATGAGAGGCGCTATAATATTATATATCTAATCGAGGTTGAGCGAGGTAGCTAGTCCAAACTTCTGCCAACACTGTCTGTACTGTTTCGGTAAACACCGTTTTATACGTAAAATAAGAGTAGTTTTTTTTGTTGTATAGCAATAGTACTGGAGGTCATTTTTAAATATTAGTGATATTTACGAATTAATGATACGCCTCCCTGATAATATTTGGCACATTCAATAAATTCATTGATGTTCAAACGAATTTTTAATAAAAATATTTACCCTATATCTTTTGCACCTTGTTTCTTATGGATACTATATGTATATATAGCGAAACATCTAAGTTAATTATATTATTATAGTATCCATAAGAAACAGGGTGCAAAAGAGAAATAGGGTAAATCTTTTGATTAAAAGTTCGTTTAAACAGTAAAGAATTTATTGAATGTGACAAATATTATCAAATGAAAGAGAAAATTAAATTATGCATTAATAAACGTATTACTTTATATGTAATACGTTTATGTTATACGCCTCTAACTTTAACGATATTTATACACCAATAAAACAGTCTATATGAAGCATATTTATAATAATATGTAATTAGCATCAAAGATATCTACATTATATAAATGGAATTAGCTTATTAGTTGGTGTGAGGTAATAGCTTAGAAATTATAGAGGATCTGGAAGTTCATTTATAAAATAACAAGGTAAACTGTAGGCGTGTCATTTATCCGTAAATACAACTAATATTTAACAATGACCTCGGGCACTATTTCTATACAACAGAAAACTCTACTCTTATTTTATACACAGACGATTAAGTAAGGAATTGAATTCGCAACTCAGAAAATCCATGCATTTAAAGAAAAGAGTAAATTAATCACTGTTGTAAATTATTTTTAATTCTTTCAACTCTGCCGATGCACATAGGGACAGCTACAGCTTTAATATCTTAATGTATGTATACAATGGATCAGTTTAACGCCACGGCCACACAAGAAGAAGAGCTTAGGCGCCCTGCGGTGTCACGCATCAGTGACCACAGGGTCATGAATGTCGCGTCATTAACCACAGAGCTGCTAATGTAAAACTAATAGTATTAATACGTGTATTCAGCGAGTCACTTGGTAAATATAGAATAAAAATGGATGAGAAATCCAAAAGGAATTTTCTGAAATGTGTTGAAGAAAATTTCAGTCAATAATTTTGAGCTACACGTTATAATGCTATAATCTGCTTTTAAAGTATATGTAGATCAAACGTAAACAGGACGAAATTTGCTTTCTATTCAAACGTGGTTATTGATCAAAACTGTTATTATTATGAATACAATTCCGTTTGCTTTTCCGATTAAAATAAATATATATACTTTCTTTGATTTTTTCTTTTTATGCATCTGTATAAAGTACAATTAACAGTGTGTATCATCCTCATTGGTGGAATAAACAAAATTGTCTTGTATCTAAAATCGCTTAAAGAATAATTGTACACTAATTTAATAGACATATATGATAATATAATTTGAGGTCGCATTTTAATTTATCCGATATTACTTTACACTAAAATTAAGTGAAATAATTCATAATGATCGGAAATAAATATATATGCTTGTAACAGAAAAGTAAAAAATGGCTTTGAACATTTCAATATTAAAATGTGCTTCGCTTGCGTGATCTTAACAAAAGCAGCTAAATTAGATGTTTTGTTCACAAAAGATAAGTTGAAACAATCCCTCAGAGGCCACAAATGACTATATTTAATAATTGCACGATATTCATTAATATTTAAAGGATAGAAGTCATAACATTTCAGAACTATCGTCTCGTACGCAATGTTTCTTGTGTTCTCGCATGCCTTTATTTTAAAATTGAAGACTTAAAGTTTAAAACGAGAGAGACAGTTATATTTATCGAATTGAAGTAGCCTTTGAAAATGCATTTAAGTCACTATATAGAGACAGGAGAATTTCCTTTTGGCCTCGAAAGCGTTGGGTCAATTAGTATATTCATCAATAAAATCATATTTTCCCATTTTAAACTACAAACGCAAACTCTGAAGAAGAAAGGCTTGAGTTGATAACTTTAACGTCCAGTAAGCAACAGCAGGAGTCAGCGTATCCATATTCAGCTTGTTCGGTAGTTAGGATTTCGATATGGAATGCAACTCAACCGAAAGAGAGAAAGGACTCAAGACTTACTGACAAAGAGCTTAATAAATTCAACTTAAAAAAGCAAATAAGAAGTGTGGAGAAGAGAGTTGATGACAGCGGAGGGGGGAGGATAAAGGTCCTTCACATTGTATCGTTAGAAGATCGACATATTCGTTAACTTACGTGTATATGTAGAGGAAAGTTGAAGCTACAAATGATCAATCAATAATCTTCTTATAGCAGGGATACGTCTTAAAAACTTAGAAAAGTACTGGGAAACGTTCTCGATATATTCGTACTGAGTTCAGGGCGGCCAATTGGTTCAGTTACCCAACTCCTCTAGTATATAGAACCTCGCTGTAACGAACTTGGTGGGGTCCATTCAAAGGGTTAGTTATAGCGAAAATATTTAAAAATAAAATAAATCTATTCCTATAACTTTGAAACATTCTCACGTTTATTTTAAATGTTACGAATTAAAAGACAGCTTCAATTTGGTTTTATACTAAGCTATATGTACAAGAAAAACATGTGTATGTAGTATATAACACTTTATTAAATCAATATAAGTACTAGTAGCATCGAAATATAATTTAAATTACAAATGTCAGTTAGTTGTAGTGTTCGTTAGTTAGTTAAAATGTTACAATATTTTTTAAAGAAAATATAGAGTTATTGTTCTCTATAAAGTATAAGTCCTCGATCTTGATTTGGCGTCACACTTGATTATAGAGAAAATCCCAACATTTGTCTCATTTGGAGGACTTTACTGCATTGACATCTTGAGTTTCCATCCAGTCAAGTGTAGTCTCCAGACCCCGAGCAGCTCCAAACCACCGAGTAGGAGGACGTGGTGGCTCATTGTTGTCATCTGTATCGATCAGTTAGTGTGGGGCTGTCACCAACATCATCGCCGATATGAAGCCATTCGTTTAGAACCCTGCTTTCATCCGCATTATCAAGAGCAAGAAGATACCTAAATTTTCCAACAATTGTTCATGGTCATCATCATAAGGTGATGATTCAACTGCTGGTCCACTATCTTCGAGCAATTGTTGGTCATCATGATGACTCTCCACTATAGCTTCACTATTAGGTAGGCTGGGACTTAATGTATTGTTCCGCACCTTTTTGATACTTTGACCATGTACATTGGCCCATGCATCATACTCCAGATATATCATGTTTTCAGTGTAAATGATTTCAGAAATTTGAGATAATCTGTGTCATTTACGAGTATGATGTCTCGCAACAATTTCTTTCTGTATAGTTTTTTAAATGCGGCAATGATATCACCATCCATATAGGCTAGATTTTCAAAGTAATGTTTTTTGGCAGATAACTAACCCTGAACTTGCCATTGCTGGATACCAATTCATCTGCAGGAGGATGACCAGGACAGTTGTCAAGGTGCAGCAGGGCCCACCTGTCCTGATTCGCATCGTGTTTATGTTTCCGAACAGAAGGCACGAATTCCTCGTGGAACCAAACTTTGAAAATATTTCCTCGTATTTGGTCAGGTTATTCATAACATACACGCACAATAAATATCGTTATCAGTCTGCTCTTAATGCCCATAATTATAATCTGAGGCTTTTTTTCGCTAGTCCATAATGATACTAATAGAACATCGTATTACATTATTATTACGGATCTATAATAATAGCATGTAGTTATATACATAACATAATACAAAGGATAAATTGAATCAGAGTATCTGATTGAATTCCGATCCCCATAAAGAGGAGGACACTGTTAGACGAGATCTTTATACACCCCTTTAATACTTTGCATAACCATCCAAAGTATTAGAGGAGTTTTAGGATATCAATACCGAGTGATGCTGCTGTACGGTTAAATTCCTGGTACAATAAGAGTCAGTCTAACTTTTCTTCACTCTCTCTCTCTCATCTCTGGAAATTCCCAAAATAAAGCGTCTATAGATCAGGAAAGTCAAGAGGAGAGGTGAGGTAATGCATTATTAATAGCTAACAATTACTCCTATTTTAAAGAAGCATTTGTTTCATACGAAATATCTTTAAATAAATATATTATAATCATAAATTGTTTAGAACATCGATGGTTCTAAATAGAAAGAGTTTCATTCAGGACACATTAAAGCTAAATATTTTAACAAACACAATTAATCTCAAAATTCACAAGAAAAAGGACCAGTTCAAAGGTTACAGAAAATGGGCATAACAGAGTTATGTATCATTTATATAGTTACAACACAGTGTTACAAAAACTGACACCCACAAATAATATCTTGACAACAATAACAAGTACCTTTGCCAGGTAAAAAAAACAAAACGGAGCTAACTCTTTCGGATAACAAAAAAATAAAACGAACTAGGGTCGACGGAGCAAATTTAACAAGTCAAGAGGATTGTTTTCGGGGAATGTGGGTTGTGATAATAGAAGCATACTTAACTATTTAATCAGGTTAAAATGTTAGTTTGTAATGTATTCTTAGGCTAAAAAGGGTGTATTGTAGAAAGCATATGTATAATCGACTTCAAGATATCTTATAAACGATATATACATATATACACATATATGTATATCATCCTATAAAACGTGTGATATCTATATACATAAGTTAACATTTTAGTACACATATACACATATGTGACTCAAATTTCCATACACTCATAAAATAGATAACAAGGTATCCGGAAATATATTTCTTGTTTTGGCAGACGCTACAAACTGTTATCAAGACGTTAATATTGACTGATTTTAAGATGCATGAATCACAATAACAACAATGAGGACAAACCAACAAGAAACAGTCATTTTGTAATTCAAAGCGGTTCGGAGAGTATAGATTTAGAATATATGGTGTACTTTGTATACTGAAATAATAGTTGGCGAAGATTAAGAAGATTGCACAATTTTTTCAGTTTGTTTTCTTAACGAATATAAAGGTTGAGGGGAAAATTAGTCTGGGCAAACATTGTTCACATAGAGAAACCTTAAGGGAGCGAAGTAAACGACTAGACCTGTTCTTGATAACAGGAAAAGTTCTAATTTTGACAGGAAAATATCAACCCGAAGAAAGAAATAAAAACTAAAATCTTAACTTTCTTACTCTTAAAAGAGCCCTAAATAATAAAAAAAATTAAAATAACTTTCACATATATTTCATACAAATAATAACTTAATAACAACATGCTTTGAAATTTTAGTGCCAAGTTCCAAAAAGTGTGCTTCTATTATAATATCAATACACAAATAATAATAATACACAGAAAATATCATAGAAAAAGAAAAAATCCACATTAGCCGGTTATAAAATCATAGAGGAAAAATGGGAGTAATTAGAAACCGATCAATCAGTTAGAGAAGACTAAAAATCCTGGATCGGTTATAAATAAGCAAGACAACCGCAAAAAGCGAACACAGCGGATGCTGATGCGATGTAAGTGTGTGTGTATGTACACATAAAGAAATTGATCTGGCGTCCTTACAAAGAAGCAATGGGAAAAGAAGGAAAAAGCCTTCCATCTTGCCTGTATAAAGGAGATCCATAAATATATATCCGGCAATTCATAGATCCGAAAACTGCGCGAGTGAGAGAGCGATCGATTTTCCCCTATAGTATGAAAAGTGGCGCATTTTTAAACAATATTTTACGCATATATATATTTGAATATATGCGTTCTGATATCACTTGAGAGAAGCTTCGAATCGAGCGAAAGAGAAAAAATGGGACGGATCATATCGCAGCGCTGTAGTTTGAGTATTCATGGTAAATACAGGAATTATGTGGTGTGTATGAGCGTAGGCAGATCAGTTTGCGTGCCTTGGGTTCAGCTCTATCTTCATCTGGCTGCAGACATCACCAGATAGTAAACAGGCTTTCCCAGAAATATTCCTTCTTTCGTTCTGTTTAGAGTCTAGACATAGGTTAAGCTCTATACCTTACCAGTCAAACTAGGATTGCCTCTTTGAAATCCCGCGACTTACAACAGCCCGCCAGACAGGAGAATAGAAGCTCCATGAGAGAGAGGGAAGGATTCGGTACAACGAAAGCACATACCAAGATGCCTTGCGACGTTTCTTATCCGATCTTATTAAAAACTCATGAAATCGAATTAGACAATTATTACAACTCACTATTTCTTCTTTCACTCACCCGAAACGTTTATATATGTAATTGTCATCGCTCAACAACCCTTTAATAATTAAGGCATAAATAACTTTCGATAGTACGCAGACCTTGAAGAATTTCCACTAATTCTGTCGATTTACTAGCATTGCACATCCAGTCCAAATTCCTCGACAATTAGTGACTGAAGCCTACTTTAAAGCTTTCTAAACATTTTCTTCAGTGAACTTATAATAGTCTAACTGAAGGTTGAATGAATCCCTCGGAGGAAAAAATAATCACCGCTAGAGCCAAATTGCAATTTCCCTATTCGCTATACATATGCAGTTAATAGTGTGACCTCAAAATTACCGATATAGTCAAACTTTCTGTACTAATAAAGTAATTTTGGATACATTTGGCGGATAATTGGGAGAAATTAACTCCCCTCCTCAACAAACGCAGTAATTGTCCAATATTTATCTGCACAGGCTGTATGCAAACTATGAGGTACGAATTATCCCCAAGCGGAGGACGCGAACTCTTCAATATTATAATTCCCGCGATTGCGCTCTAATACTAGTTAATATGCTGAAAATTCAAATAATTGGGATGAATGAAATATAGATTTCTGCAACTTCATCTGTAGCAACTATTTTTGCCAGTAAAGCGTAAGGATTTCAGGGTGGATAATTTAGTGCGTTCTACAAGTTACCAAAAAAAGTCTAAAATTACAGGTACAAGACTTCCTAAAGAATAAGTCAGAACAAAATTATATAACTGACAGATAAAGCAAGAAATGGAAGGTGGAATAACAGAAGAATTTGCGTTTCTGAAGTAATAATACGACGAAATTTTAAAGTGGAAATGCCTTCATCTTAATGTTGTTTTTAGTATTATACATGATTTGGATGCGAATAACTATAGAATCTGACAAGAGTCAAGAACCGTTCAAGTAAAAAAAGCATTACTTCGTAGAGTTACGCCCGATAATTAAACTGTATTTCTCCAGGCAGAAAGCTAATGAATAACCTTGAATTCTCATCAAAGTTTGACAAAACATGATTGTAATAATTAACTATAATTTAAAAACATAATTCATTCATTATAATTTTTACTCTTGATTATAAAACATCTTTACCTACACGAGGAGGAAAGACATAATATTATGGTGATGGAAGCAAACGATAAATGTTTTGTTATTGAAAGTTTTGTTCAGTTTATTATTATTATTAACTCGATACATCGTAACTGCTAAACCAGGGAAAGTATGCTTATATCACGACTGAATTAAAATTGATAATTCGTTTATAGATTGATTTATATATATACATTATTTATTATATATATTAGTATTAAAGAAAATATCAGGTCTTTATTTTGTCGATAAATGATTCTTACATTAAATTGCATATAAATAATATGGAAATTATGTTGTCAAAATATTAAGTAAAAAACTAAACTCTTTAGTGAATTATAACAGAGAAATTAAACATCATTTCACGTTATACCTATTAAAACCTTAGAGATATTTAATAATGTAGGAAACATATTTTCTACAGCAAGTTGTTAACTTTTAGTAGTCAGGTACACAAATATCCGTTTTATTTGCCATTTTTAGTACGAGCTTGGCTCTAGCGAAACACCTGATTAGTAATTATAATGTATACGTATTAATTAAATTTCCTAATATATAATAATTAAACCAAGAAGAAGGGCGTTAGTGATGCAGCTTAAGAGATGTCGCCAGCTCTAGTCATTAATACTAATGATAATAGGCCTGATTTTTACAAACAATAAATCACGTTTAAGTGTATTAAAGAAGAGAATTTTTTATTTATACCTCCACATTCTTTAAGTGTTAGTAATTAAAATGCAATGAACCATTTTGCTCAACAAGACCTTCTTCATCTAATACTAACGAATTAGAATAGATAATATATGCGCTGGATTTATTATAGTACATACTTATCCTATTACTATTCGTAATCAATAATATAAAACGTTGTTTGCAAGTTTTTCTAGAAGTAGTATGGTTGGTGTACATCTAAGCCATGCGTATACTTCTCCACTCACCATCGGGCAAATCCTGTTTGTTGGCAAAGATGAGTATAATAGCGTCCTTCATTTCTCGATCATTGATGATTTTATGGAGCTCCTGGCGCGCCTCTTCTATCCTGTCCCAGTCGGAACTGTCCACTACAAAGATAAGGCCCTGAGTCCCAGTGTAGTAGTGCCGCCAGAGTGGGCGAATTTTCTCCTGCCCACCCACGTCCTACAAGGAAAGGTAATTGAGAGTAGATGTCAAACTATTAAAATATTGAGCTGGGCGTCCATATATAGAGGACACGCAAGCTACATTTTTTCTGATGATAGAGTTATTTTGCTATATAAGACAGTTACCCAACCGGAAGCCTTTTTGACGCGAATAGAATCATGTTACTCTAAAAGTAATCGAATGCAATACATTTCTTTTAATGTGATTTTTGTTTACACATTGAAAACATTTCCTCAGCTTTCTAATAATACTAAAGTATAATTCGAATATCGGTCGAATATATTTAAGAAAACAAAGCCTAGAAAATAACCTTGATTTAACCTGCAAGCAAAATGTGACGTATTATTTTTGCTATCATCTTGTCAGCGTGATTTTCTTACTGTAATGATAAAAAGCATTGCTGGGTTTGTAGTCTAGCCTAGTCTGCTAGAAATTTACACAATAGTCTACAATATATATATAATTTGCTCAGGTGAATAACGAAGCAAAATACCTAAGAAACGTTTTAAAAAAATCAGCGAAATATGCATAAGCATGAAATGGTCAGCAGTATTATAAGGTTTCTGAAATTGTTGATATGCTTTTCCAGGGCTAAATGACAAAATTCCAGTCTTACTTTCATCAATATAAAAAAATTACAACAACTTCAATAAATCATAATTTAGTGTATATTTCTGACTGAGATGTATTAAAACGAAATAAATTGACTTTGATTCAGGTTACTCACAATATTCAGAAAAGTATCAGAATTGCTATGTAGAATTATACGCATGCAAAAATTTATAATAACGACGCTCTTGTCTCAAATTTTTTTTTATATATCTGAAACGAAAATAATGGTATATAACTTTTGAATAACCACTTGATTATTTGCCAGGGTTCTCAATGAATATTCATCATTTTTCAGAGCTTTTAACTTTTTTGTAGAGGTTCCTGGAATTCCAGGGGAGTATATGAACAATGATATTATAATAATAAGTCTCATATATATATAAATATGTTAGTTAAAACTTATAAAATAAAGAATTGTGATATACTGTTAATATCAAAACCTTATACTTTTCACGATAAAACGTATGTGATCTAGTATATTATTGGTCAAGTCAATAAATGTTAAGCAGTAGGTAGTATATGGTTATATTACAACCAAATAATCAATTTAGATAATCAGTTGTTGCAGGAAAAAAGTTTTAAAATATAACTAAACTTACCCAAACATTAAATTTGACGTTTTTATAAGATACAGTTTCCACATTAAATCCGACAGTTGGAATCGTTGTTACTGACGTGCCTAATTTGAGCTTGTAGAGGATAGCTGAAAGGATAACATCAAAATAAGATATACATATTACTAGGATGAAAAGTTTCAATGTATATATGCACAATGAACAGGATTAATTATACCTTCAAAAATGGGCTAGAATATTGAACAGTATATCGAATAATCTTTACAATTATTAATTTACTCTATTTGTGTTACATTGTGGGAATTTTCTACTTATAATGTTGAGAAAGTTTTCAACAGAAGAAGCAAAATTGCTCAATAAATAAACCAACGATGTACAAGTTTAAAAAATGATAAAACTAAATAGGTACATATTTTTTACTGGAATAAAAATTCTTCCGTGTAAAATATTAAATATGCTATTTATTTAGACTTCAAATGGCCAATATAAAAATGCTAGAAATAGCTAGAAACTGGAGTTCTCCCCACGTGTCTCCTTGATTCAACATGTCATGAATGTAAGTGTTCTCATATTCATTGTCTATGCTCTACAGTTCGTAGTTGTGAAAACATGGTACAGATCACATTGAGTATGATGGGCAAATTTCAATAATATGTTTATATGGTTGCATAGGTAGTTTTTGAGCGACTACTAGATTATAATAATTAGTTGATTTAATAAAAGAATTCGATTTACTGTCTAGAAGAAATGTCTACAGGATTAAGGCGTCCGAAGGCTAACATAATCAGTGGCGGAACGTTGATTATTTTTCTGGTGAGTGAAACCACGTGCCTTATAAATTTTATTTCTAGTCAAATATAGTTTAGGGACTAAAATAATAAGAGCTAGATTATGAATGACTGCAATTTTACGAATTAATAGAATATCATAAATCTGTTTTGAAATGTGAGCTTTGTTGTGTTTCAATACTCAGGAATAAGTATATCGTTTATTATATCCATTTGGGTGACAGGCGAGAAATGGGAATCTTTTAATGCTATATTTTGCAAATTATGCTAGATTATCAAATGAATAATTATTATAGATTGATTATTCCTTTACAGGTCTTACATTAATACTAGATGAAACAATATTTTTAAACGCAATATATGCATCAATCAGAAATATTTCCTACACAAATGGGAAAAAAATACCAAGAAAACGAGAATATTAATTCCACAGTACAATTATTTAATCTTATCTAAAAACAAAAAACGATATCATGATATACATATAAAGGTACATACAACTGTCTAGACATTGGTATATGTATAGAGAGATGGGTATTCTAAATTTACATCGACAACAAAATGTAGATTAAAATTATCAAAGATAATATTCCATATTATTTGGAAGGTCATACACTATGTCTATGTCTATTTATACTTAACAATACATACTAGAGAATATAGAAATGTACGTAATATAGGTATAATATTATATGTGTTCCAAAAACATAAATTTTAAGTCATCCTCACAAACGCCTTTATGTGATAATATTACTACTAGTCGCATAATTTAATTCATACCAAAAACGACAGCGTCGCAAAAATTAAATCCAAGAAAAAGTTTGAAGACAAAATGTTAAAATATATAAAATAATAATGACATGTAATTCAGTCATTGTTGAAATCAATACAAAAAAGAAGCTGAATATTCTGTCAAAAGATTGGCTATTAAAAATCACCACGGTATTAAATGTATAGTTTTTATTATTATTTAATGTAGATTAGTCTATTATAAACAACTTATACATTCATACCAGTTTCTTTGTATTCTTAAAATCTTAAAAATTTATTTAATGGATAGCATATCTCCATTTACATCGCTGACGCTCTTGTTCTTGGCTTGGCTATGCATCGTTTAATCCATAAAGACGTATTTTTGTAATAAGACTTAAAGTCTTAAAATTTATTAGTGTCAGCTAATAAAGCAGACCATATAAGCAGTAAGAATATGGTAGACGAACGTCAGAGGTGGGAAGGTCAAGGGTAACGTAATAAAGGCAGACACTTCCAGCTGTTTCTCCTTAGCCTCTGGGCTTGAAGGTATAATATACATATATATAGATATGAAGGCAGGTCTTACTCGTCTTGCCAGCTGCATCCAAACCCAGCATGAGGATTCGCATCTCCTTATTACCAAATAACTTGGATAACATCTTCCCCATTGTGGCCTAGTTGACTGCATTCAAACTGGAATTGCAGAAAGAAACACATCACATGTATACATACATACTGAATAATATAAAAAGGGGTTTAGTCAGATTTTCAATAGTAACACCCACAATTTGGATGGAAGCAAACAAACAAATATATAAAAAATTAATGGGTTAAGACGTTTTTAATATATTTATTTAAATGATCATTGATTACTAAAATTAGGAATCATTTAGAATCCCATGAAATTGTCACAATGAAATTTTTTTTAAACATATGCCTTAAAATAAAATCCGAAATGCAGAATAAATATGTAACAATGTCTCAAATTAATTGTTTTAATAAAAATCTGAAATTTTTAAATTTTTTTTATATTTATTGAATACTTTATCTAATAATATTAAATTTAAAAGTTAATCATAATAGTAAAAAAACAAGCAAATTTAAATATAATCAAATAATTATATCTACCTAATAGGCTTATTTCAGGAAATTAAAAACCAATGGTAATGACATAAATTAGAATATAATACAACATAAAATTATAACTCCAATAAAAATATGTATCATACATATTAAAAAGGGTGTAAACTGGGCAACTATTTCTACTGAAAATATTATTTTTCAAAACAAAATTCGCAAATTAATAATTATGATTTTGCATTTAGTTGCATAATATATATATGGATTGTGGGTATTGTTAATAATATAAAATATATCATTTGGTATCTGTTTTATATAACTGAAATAGGAATAAGTTGGGTACAGGTATATAAATGCACTTAAGCAAAATAGTTGTAATTATTTAACTAATATTTTCCACTATTGTTGTTAGATCATTAAAAATTGCCAATTATCTAATTAAAAACTGAAGATAAAAGAAATGGCATCTAATTTTTTAAAGATTTTTAAGAATTAAAAAAAATATCATATATTATTGTACTTTGCCTTTACATTAATTATTTTAGGTATGTGTAAATATATAAAATCATTAGAAAATATAAAGTATCTGTAATCCATCTTAATAATTTATGCTTCTGTGTATTGCTTTGCTAAAGCTAATTTTTGTATTTTAATCAAGTTAAAAATGATTAATATAATAAAATAATAATGTGTATATCACATAAACATAGAATATAATCAGTGAATGCTCCTAATTGTTTTGTTTAATAATAATTTATATTTTGTATGTTAATAGCATGTCTCCAAATAATTTCAGAAAATCGAAAGTTAATCTAGCTTTCAAATATACATGTTTGACCTACAGCAGTAATTCATGTATATTTGGAAGTTTGATTAATTTTCGATTTTCCGAAATTATTTGTAGACACTATTAATATACAATATAGACATTAATATTATACATTCATGATACATGTAAAATAGTTGCAGCTAAAGTGTAATTATATTAAATATTCCTTTAGATAAACATTTTACCTGTTGGTCAAATATGCAGACAAAATAATTGACTTATGTTCTTTATACAATACATAAATAATAAATAATAATTAATTATAATAAATATTTATATTATTTTAGTAAGTTAGTATAAAATGTGTAGGATATTGAGGGGAAATTTTAAATAATAATTTAATTAATAATACAGTATAATCTAAATTATAAGGCCCCCTGGATATAAGACACACTTGGATAGTAAGTATACAATACCTTGGTCCAGGCAAAATGTGTATCCAAATACATATGGTTAAACCATGTAATATAATATACACATAGACTATAAGGTACATAGTTGAATTGTGTTGTGCATAGAATTATGTTTATTGTCATCTTAACAATATTTTTAGTATCAGTTATAAAATAATGAAAAATAGCATTATGTAATATATTTATGTCTTAAATCAATAGCTGTTACTCTTTATTGGAAATGATATAATCATTTATTAATTATAAAAAATATCTTTAAATTAGCAACTTTAAAGTTACTATCTAAGTAAAAGTAATAAAAAAATCAATGTTTTTTGTATCAATCAATAAGTGGTAGTCTCAAAAGAGACTGTTTATGTATTCTTAAAGCAGGTTGGGTGTGAGAGGCTAATATGATGTGGTTCCTCCATTATGATCAATCACCTGCAGGGATGCAAACTACAAAAATATCAACTGGCTCTCTGGACGAGTGGCTTCTTATTTTTAATTGCCACTGGGTGAGTGACTTTAACTAACTCATTCTCCTCTCTCACCCCCATTGGATATCAATGTCAGTTCCATGATTAATATTACATTTATGCTCAAAATGTGGTTTAAAAAGAAATTTTTCCAAAGATATTAAAAAAGTAAGAAAATAAAGAAACTATATACAAAATATATATAATATTAAAAAAAGTTGACACAGTCATACATAAATGTATGATGGATATCATAAAATTACACATATTGTCATTTATAAGAAACCAGATTGCAATAGACTACCATGCTTGAGTTATAATTTATGGCAATTATATGGGTAATGTACTTAAATGGGTTATTTGATGACAACACAATAACTTATCGGCCATCTGAATAGATTAATCTGATAGGTTAATGGCATCAATAATACAGCAATAAAAGACAGGCACACAGATTTATCAATAACTAGGTTGACAACCTGATTGGTTAACAGCGATTTACACAATTAAAATTATGAATGATAGAACCAGGGTTCCCACCTTGAATCGCAAATCAAATTCCCGACTTTTTCCCGTTTTTACAGTAAAATATAAGAAAAAACTTAGTGGATTTTAAACAGTAGACAGTATATATAATTATCGAAAAACTTGA
>JAYRBW010121402.1:0-17010 GCA_036023295.1 Invenusta paracnida
AATAGGATGAACAGAACCAGCCCCGCTCTATTCAATTCCTATCTGAGGGAATTTGAGTGGAAATGGAGAAACAATACACTCCCCCATGGTGGAGGCTGTGCTTTCCAAATTTTTTTATTTGCAGTTCCCAAACAATATCCTTTAATATTTTGCTTAGCTCTTTCATTTCACATTTAAATACAACATTTTATTTTCTATGTTTATATTTAAATTTATTATTTGTTTATTTTGTGAAAGATTTTTTATCAAAATTTAAATAGAAATAATTTGGGATGCTAAAATATGGGATTGCCAATAATTGTGCTATGTCCACCAGGTTGCCTTACTAAAATTTGTGTTTTTTAATATGTTGGCTGCTATTTAAAACATATTTTATCAGTGTCCTAACTATTGGGATACCCAGCACTCATAAATATTTTTATGTATCTAAATAGTTGAGATACCCATCCTTAAAGGGTTAAACATATAATGCTTCTAATTATTGTTTTCATTATATACAATTATATATAATACTTTGAGTTAAGTAATTTGTAAACTCTGCAACCTATGTAATTTATCAATAGCACAACTTGCACATTCTACCAATACATTTTTGCATTAATCTATTATTATTTTTTGATATTTTTTGATGTATAATATATAAATTGCATTAATATTTTCTATGTATATATGTAACACTGAGTTGAGTAATTTGTAAAAAGTGAAACCTTTACATTCTACCAATATGTTTTTTATTTTAAATTATATGGGCAAGTTGCACAATTTATAAATGACTCAACTGAAATTATTATATACAATTATATATAACAAAAACTTAATGCTATTTGTATATTATATAGCTTAAAACATTGGAAATATATTTATAGATAAATAAAAAATATATTGGTAGAATTTGCAGGTTGTACTGTTTATAAATTACTTAACTCAAAGTATTATATATAATAACAAAAATATTATTTAAATGTAAATATTTATTACAATTTATAAATTATATATCTCAGAACAGTAATAAATCTATAGGAAGAATAAAAAGTTGTGCTATTTGCAGATTGCACAGTTTATAAATTATTTAATTTAAAGATTATAAAATGCAATCAACAATTTACAAATAGTTGCACATTCTACAAATTGGTAAACTGCACAAGAGGTGAGAAGCACAGATACAATAATTATATATTTAACTTGTTTAAGTAAAATGGTTCAACAGCTGGAAAGCTAACTAAATAAGTTAAAATCTAGTTAAGTTTATTTTTTAGTTTTGATTTAAATTAAACTAATTTACCAAAATATTTTAAATAATATAGAATATTTTTCATTATTTTAATTTAAATTAACAAAAATATCAACATTACATATATATTTTTTAATTTAAAAAATTAATTATAATTATTAATATAGTTCATTTTATTTGAATTTACTTTTTAGTTAAATACATTTCAAATAGGTTAAACATTTAACAAAATAATGTTAACTAATTAATTATTACTAAATAGGCTATATGCTATAGTATAAATAGTATATTTAAAATTTAAATTAAGGCTAAACATTTAAAATAATGTAACAAAATTAGAAAAATAGTATTTATTCAACAAATAAAATATCAATATAAAAAATATATATGATTTTAGTTTCAATCATAGATATACATATTATATATTTAAATGCTTTAGTTATTATAATTAATTTATATCTATAATTTGAGAAAAAAAGTTTCAATGGAGGCATTTAAGATTTAATAAATATATAAAGAAAACACAAATGAAACTGTAAAGTTTTAATTAAGTAAATAATATTTTGGTTAATAAAGTCCCTCTATTATATTTTCTATTAAATCAAGTTATTTAATACAAGTAATCATAAAACTATATTTACCTTGACCTCCAAACAACTGACAAATGTTCTGTATGTAAAGTTTTGACATGCAGTGCCCCCCCCCCGCTTATGATGTGTGTCAAAATATGATAATTAATTTAGTTATGGAATATGATTCACTCTATCCTACAAGAGTTCCCACAATTGGGGTCAACCTGAGCCCCATGGTCCTCTAGGATTCTATTAAGGTTATGGCTTTCATTACAAGAGCTGTCTGCCTCCTTATCCAGTAATGGGTGCAAGGGAACAAAGTAGCACTCTCTATATATTTCTCAGAATAAGTCACCAAAATAAACAATGTTTATAAATGTTGTAGGCAGTTTTTATAAGTTTTATAATAAATACCTGCATTATACTTAGTTGTTTTTCTACCACAATTTATATTAAGAATTATCTGAACTGCAAATGATGTAGCATTAAAATAATGTATATTTATGATGTAAATCTATATATAAAACCAGAGTAATGAATAAATAGAGAGTTGACTCCAAAATATCTTCTTTCTTTATTTGAAATGTTGTTTAAAATTTGAACTTAAAATTGTAATGATTGTATAAATTTAATATATATAATGAATTTTTATTATGACTTTATTAAGACATTAATTAGTTATAAATAATATAATAATATAAAATAGTAAATATATCGAAATATATATTTTAATATAATTCATTTTATTACCAAATTTTCTATATATAAATCTGAGTCAATTTCAATAGTTTATATTTATATATAAAGTGCAGTTCCTGTTAGTATGCATACACTGTAGAGTTTACACTTTATTTTTTGTTATAATTAATAGTTCCTACTAGAAATATGTTAGGAGTCAATCGACTCACATTAAGAATATATTTTGGTTATTTTGTTTATTTTGTCATTCCAACAATATACAATTAAAACATAAATTTTTTTAAAATTATAAGTCAAGGTCCCCTTTAAATATAACAATAAATATAATAAATATTAAGAATCGTGTTCAATAACAATAAGCATAATATATAATAATAATAATAATCAGAAAACCATTTAAAATAATAGTTTTCAGTTTAATGAAATAAACTTTAAAGTTAATTTTTTTTCAAAAAACTACCTCCTGCTATATCAATTGTTTTATATTAATTATGTTAGGATCTATGAGCAGTACATGCAAATAATATATATAGTACTCAGCACAGTGGTCTGAAGCTATAGCAGATAGTACATGGTAAACAAACAAACAATCAAGAATATTTTATTTTAAAATAATTATTACTTTACATAGAATATCAAATTTTTCATGTATAAAATATTTAAAAATATATATAAATATCTACTTTAAAAGCAGTTATATTTATAATTAAGTTGATTAATAAGTTTATTGATTCATTAGGATAATATTTTATTAAAGAAAGGTTTATTTGTGAGGTTTTGCCATTTATTAATACTAAATAGTCAGGTTTGACATTGATTCATTATTAATGGCTGAACTCAAAAGATCACTTAAGCATTCTGAAAACATGATTTGAATAAGAGTTCTCACTTGCATAATATACTCACTTAGACTTATTGCTCCATCTAAGCATTTTATCTATGCATAAAAATGTGGACTACTGTATGTTCTATTTGTTCAATGTATAGGATGACCATAACAAAATTTCGTTTTTTTTATTTTTGCCTTTCTTTATGTAGCCTGTTTAGTTATTAATTGATCAATACAATTATGTTTGACAGCCACATTCAAATGACATTAAGTGGCTTCCGGCATTGCCAGTAGGCAGTAGCAAAGCCATTATTATATATGTTTATCTCTATTATTTGATAGAAAAATGAACTAATTTGAAATTTAGTGTTCTGCAATAATATGCATAGTGTGTTATAGACAATGACACTGAATACGGGCATTTTTCGTGAAAGTATTGACTTTAAAAAGCTACACCGATACATGATTACCTAAAAATTCTCTGGGAGACAATTGTGTTATGGTGAGAAGAATTCAGCAGCTGAAAAACAAATTAACAAAGGCAGAGAAGATATCAAAAGAAATATCGGATCTGTAAGTCACAGAACAGTCAGAACTGAAGCAAATATAAGAATTGTTTCAGAAATTAATAGAAGCAGATTATGCAGTGCCCTATATAGCAGAAGCAGCTGGCCTGCCAAAAACCAGTGTTCAAAGAAATTATGAACAAAATCTTGGTATGAAAAGTGTGGTTGCTAAATGCCTCATGAATTAAGTCAATAACATAAGCTGCAATGTATCAAATGTTGTCATAATTTGGTAGACAACATTATGAGTAGAAGAGTAATTGAAAGACTGTAGTAAATGAAAATTTGATGTATTGTAAATTATCTCAATTGCAAAAGAACATTCACAGGTGAGTGCCAATCGATGCAGTAGATGAGCAAGGAGATCGTCCTGTCATTGCTCAACAAACAATATCTGCAAGGAAATATCAATTTTTTGTGGTAGTTTCTTTTTCAGGTAAATAGTACTTTGAAATTCTCGTGGATTAGCATAAATGCACAGCAGTACATTGAGTTTCTGATAAGGTGTTTTGATTATCTGAATGAAAGAAATAATCTATTGGAATGCATTCTATGGGTGCACGATAATGCGAGTTCCCACATAGTTGCTATTACTCAACGATTTCTTGATGAAAGGGTGATTGCAAAAGATCTAAATTTCCTTGACAATGAGTCTTTTGCAACACGGAAACACAATGGAAGGGTCATTCATTTGAAAATTGCAAACACTAAAACATTTGTTTGTGGTTACTTGAATTCGTTAACCAGAATGAACTGAGCACGGAATTCCTTAACCTGGCGAAACATTATACAGAAATAATCACCCAAAATTGTGTTTATATTATATGAGTGTTCAGTTTTATACTGTATAGTTTGTTGTGCTAACTTGTAAATAAATGTAATTTGTTAATTGACTATGTATTGCAAAAAATCAATTTAAAAACAACAATATTTTATGGTCATGCTATGTAGAGATTCAGATTGTTAATCAGTTTGATCCTTGAGCAGCACCACATTTCATAGGCAAAGCATGTTCAAAATCCTAAACAATTTTATATTTAACTGATAATGATAGTTTTGATCTATTTTATATGTCCCTATTTACTAGGCATAAATAAATTATTTCTAAGTTAAATGTGTTTGTTACATATGCACTGCAGATGTACTAAACTTTATTTTATATTGAGATAAATATTCCAACACTATTTATGTTATAACTTTCGGTTCCATGAAGTATAAATAAGTTTATGGTCATTCAGAGACACCCCCAACGAGGCTGTATAACAGCGAAAATATTCTCGCAGCTCCGGCTTACTCCTTCTTTTATAAATGAGTTAATAATAGACTTATACATTTTGAGTCATTGTAATGACAAATCGATATAATATGTAATAGTAAAAGTATATTCCATATTTTTCAATACAAAATATTAATTGATGATAAAATATTACAATATAAAACATAAATGAAACTCATTATTACAACCATTGTTTATCTATTTTTACTGATATATACTTATAATATTTATAAAGACAACTATTATTATGAGATGTGTAATTAATTACAGAGATATAATCTTTATTTTTTTGTCACTTGAACAATATTTGCTAATTTATTTATCCTTTTAAAGTTTAGTATGTATGTAGATACGTAGATATTGGATTTAGATCATCTAGATGTATATATAGGAGATTTGGAGGAAATATTTTTAATGCTGAAAATTGTAGTTATTAATATTTTTAATTGCTTAGCACAACTAAATGTAAGGCATTAAAAAACGATTACATGGCGACTATCAGACTATTTTATAATTTTCTTTCCTTACCGATCTAGTTGATTAAGTATTACTAAATCCAATATCTATTTAGATTTAAAAACCTATTTGTTGATTTTTACTTTTATATTTTTTAAGCTAATCTTTCGAAATAAAGGTACACTGATAACTTATTAGATTTATTAGACTGGAATTCATATTCAAGTTAAGTTATATATGTTATTTTTATCTCCAGCAATAAAAACAATGAATCGCATGCAAAATTTAACAATAGAAGATGAAGAGCGCGAATCCAAATTCGGATATGTTTTTGCTGTTTCTGGTCCTGGTAAGTAACTATACTATTATTTAAATATTCCAAGTCTCAATATTTTAACTAAATATTACTAAATCATCACAATTAAATGTTTCATTTAAAGAAAGCTGTATTAAACTAGTTTCTTTTATTAATATTGGTATAATGTATAAATTTAATATATTTTATTAATTAAGAATTTTGAAAGTGGTATGTTGATGTTGATAAAGAAATATAAACACATACATTTTAAATATAACACTATGAAACAGTTTCTAATTATTAGAAACTGTAATTTTAAATTATTCTAAGTATACTGTGTTGATTTCATTATTAAAATTGTTAATTGTATTATGTAATTGCGTAATCCTTAGCTTATGTTATCCTTAATGTATTAACAGTGTTTTTAATGACACTTGGTAATATAAAAAATGCTGCATATGTTATTTATAGAGTATTAGTTTCGCTATTTAATTTGTCTTGTACTGCTAACATTATAATACAATTTTTAGATTCTTTAAATAATACTGAACTACTCATTTTCTAATTAGTTTATTTTAATGTCATTATCGGATATCTATGCATATTAAAATGCGGTGATAGTTTATTTATATCCTAAAATAATATACAAATTGATAAATTTATATTTTCTTACTATATAATTATGAAATAAATAAAATTCTATTTTAAAAATATCGTTTTTTGTTTGTATATGGGACTCTTGCATGCAGTTCACACTTTCAATAATTAAAATTGTTAACATATTTCATTTGCTTTATTTGTTTCACTTAAAGTTACTTAATATATATAGTGGATAAGAATTTGATTAACCGTGTATGAAAAACAAAACATTTATTTTATTTTATTGATTACTTAAATTAACTTTTTTCACTATTTTCAGTGGTTACCGCGTCTAAGATGGCCGGATCAGCTATGTACGAATTGGTTCGTGTTGGTCACGACAAATTGGTGGGAGAGATTATTCGTCTAGAAGGCGACCTTGCCACTATTCAAGTCTACGAGGAGACTTGTATCCTTTCACGTGTTTATTCGTTTACTTATTTATCGGTTAAATAATAGTAGCACTGTTGTCGTATTTTGTATGTAAAAAGTTATCGATTTGTTACATAGAATAATTACGGAATGTATGTTATACCTAATTAGTGATAACACAATTGACTGTTTTATCGATTCTATTCTGTTTAAATTACAAATCATTTTTCTTGTTTGCATAATTGCGTAAACAAATTTCCAAATTAATAATTTTTACATAATTGCTTGTACATTTTATTCTACATATTATATGTGCATTGTGGATTAAAAATTCTCTTTAGACGTAACCATTTATTTTTATTTTTATTTATTTTGGTGGCTTCCGATTTATCTTTTAGATTTTTTTAAAGTAAACACTGCTTTCTAAGTGTTCTTTTTAAATATACCTACTACATAGGATATTTGGTCTTATATTTTCATGTATAGGCATGCGTATAATATGCTTTAGATATACACAATATATTGTATGTAGTGTGTTATACCATGTGGTCGAATATTGCCCCCAAATAATTGCTCCTCCATATACATGTATATTAGTGAACTGCACGATATGTGGTATGGTAGAGGAGAATGCTACCGACAATCCAACACGTCTACTTTACTTATAATATGTGCTGTGGTTCCCGACACATCTTCCTGCTTTCTGTAAAATATTTGTCTGGCTACTTATTCTAGTTCTGCAGCTCACGTAACCGTTCGCGTTCCAAGAGTATCCATCCTTCTTCTTGCTTCTCGATCCGTTTTCTCTCTCGTCCTATCCAGGCTTCTGTCCCATTCGCTTCACTCCCATTCTTATCCCTACACTGCCAACAACTCAGTCTCAGAATTTTAATGCGATCGATATGTCAGTTCAGATTATGTCTTATCTGTCTAGTTCTTTCACTCTTACTCTGGCATTCTTCTCTCCCTCACCCCCCCCACCCCTCCCCCGCCACTTCTCCTTAACAATTTCTCTGTCTCTGATCACCCTAGACTCTTGCAATCTATGGACAATATGGACAACTTTGTATATTATTGATTCTAAGCAGTTCAATTAACGAGTAATACTTAGTATTTTTTCACAACTTTGCGTTTGTATACACCAATCATTCTATATATATATATGATGGAACCATTATACCTATGTTCACATTATATTGTGATTGTAGCATGTTTATTTTTGTCAATACTATTAGTAACATAAGTATCACTATGTTTCTCAAAAAATGAGATTGATAATGCTGTATTCCATTATTAAATAAAACAAAATGAGGTTTTCTTGTTTTAATTTATTTGTTATTTTAATAATTTCATTTTCTTCCTGTGTTGTATGCAGTTTCAAAGGGCTTTTTATATTCATTTGGATGGAAATGTATGCAGTTTGTTTAAGTAATATCTTATCACATCCATTCAATAGAATAAAGCTTTTTGTTTATACTTATCTCTTCCTTGTACTTGCCAGGTAATATTATTTTTATTGAATATGTCTATTCCGTACAAGGAAGAAAATATACTATTATTTATATTATAAAAGTGTAAGTTATTTTATTAGAAAAAATGTAAATTTTATTATTGCTATATATATGTTACTACCATTATCATACATTTTTTTCAAATGAAATAATTTTTATTTCAGAATGTAGTAATACTATGTAATTATAATCTCCTATAAAGGTAAAGCCATTGTTGAAACATGTTAGATTTGTGGGTACAGATTTTAAATATTAAGCGTGTCATTTTGGGACTTTATAAGTTGTTAACCTCCTTAATTCGGTGATCATTCTGCAAACTACAGCGGGTGTAACTGTTGGCGATCCTGTACTCAAAACAGGAAAACCCCTCTCTGTTGAGCTTGGTCCTGGTATTATGGGCAGTATTTTTGATGGTGAGTTCTTGTTTCAATTAGCAACAATTTACTTATATTTTATACCAAAAATAAATAAGGTTAGCATTTATACCATATTTTTGAATTTGCAGTTTTGATAATTAATATTTCTGTTTTTAATAGATTAATTATTATTCATATGGTTATTAAGAATGGCTTTTTACACGTATTTAAACTTACACTGCTAAATTGCATTTATTTAATGGACAATTTTGATTTGACTGCTGCCTTTATTACCTATATAAAATTTATTTTCTAATCTGATTGTCAAAATAGTTGGTTTTAATTAAATTTTTTAATAAATTGTATTGAAGTATTTACATAACAGTACACGTAATCTGGTGTGATAGTCTATATATGTATACGTAATTTTTATTTGTTAAGAAGTTTATAGCATTACACGAGTACATCTTGCTTTAATATGATGATTAACTTTCCATATATTAAATTTTATATAGTGACTAGTAAACAAATCATAGAAACTCTGCACGCTGATGAAATAAGGATACATATGTAAGACCTTCGAATAATTTGGTGCAACTTTATTCACCATCGTAAGAAAGAGCTAGATGAAGGAAAGAAGAAAAACTTAGGGAGAACACGCTGTTATTTCAAAGGAAGATACTCAATAACCCATACTTTTGGCTTTGCGTGTAGCTCCAGAGTCTTGTTAAACGCAGTAGTCTGCGCAGAGGCACTTCGGAAAAGGGAACAGCTTTGGGAGGATCCTTAGTGCAAGTTGTAGATACGAGGAGCAGAGAGAAAGTGGAGAACAAGTATTGAAAGTAGGGAGGTCAAGGCGAGGAGGAGCCTAACTATTGCTGGATCGGACTTTATGGGATCCTTCATATTTTACACCCAACTTTAGTCGTTCTATTCTTTTTTTATTAGAGACTATTCTAACCCTGTCACAATTGTTTTTGAATGTATCCAATTCTACTTTTTCGTTTCTTCATATTACGGGATTACATGGCGGAATCAGTGGCTTTCTATGTTCTTAAAGAATCGGCTTACAGATATTTTTTGTAAATAGTCTATATTATTGTCATAAGCATATATTTTATTTTCTCCGTTCTTCTTACATGCATGTATTATTTGATATTAAAAATCGTTTCAGTTTTGTGCCATTTTGATACATGTTGGACACAATATTGATTAGTAAATTATTTTCGTTCTTTCATTTGACGCTACATATTACAGTATAATTAATTGGTATACAGTGCACTAGTGTAAGCAGTTTATGATCGTGAATATAATGACCATTATTGTACAATTTTTGGTTCAAATATATTATAACCTTTGTATTGTATTGGTTGCAAGGTTTTGTGTAATAAGTTACTTCAGCATCAAATAAGCTTGCCGTTACTGGATTTATTTGTTAACTTTAGTAAAACCTATGTTCTAATAAAAATCATTTGTCTGCCAATTAAATGTTAATTGCCAGATTGGAAATTGAATTACAAACCTATTATTTTTTAAACTGTTTTTGTCTCATAATTTTCTTTAAAAACATGTCTAAAGTAGAGGGAACCCTGATATTAATTTATAGTGTAATATATTACTTATTTAAACTATTCATTATTACTATGATAAACATCCAGGTTCTTTTCCTCCGACTCCTCCCAGGTATTCAGCGACCTCTGAAGGATATCAACGAGCTCACAAACTCCATCTACATCCCAAAGGGAGTAAACATCCCAGCTTTGGATCGTTCAGTAGTGTGGGAGTTTGAGCCCATGTCCATTCGGCCTGGGGCCCACGTCTCCGGCGGTGACATCTACGGAATGGTCTACGAGAACAGTCTAGTCAAGCACAAAATCATGCTGGCACCCAAGGCCAGGGGAACCGTTGTTTGGGTGGCTGAGCCTGGAAGCTATCATGTCACGGTAAGTTGTTTACTTGTTGTGGAAATTATGTTTCAATGACAAGAGTTGTCACTCTGTTAAGTTTGTTGATAGCTTCTTGTTTTCCCATTATTCCACACTTTAAAAATTCACAAAATTCATATAATGTTGTTATAAAAGTTGTGTATTTATTATTAATAAAAAAAATTAGTTTCATATTACTTTTTCCCAACACTACAATCAGTAGAATTAAAAATGTGTGTATTTTGCCTGTTTGAACAGCAATATGCAGCACACAATTTAATTAAGTTAGGCATAAACAATTTAATCAAGTCAAAGTGTCGGGCAACAATTTGGCTATCTCCGTTAACATTTGTGCATTAACACAAGCAATGTCACTTACATAATTTTTTTGAGTGACCGGTCTTATTAATTATTTGTCTATGGTTTTGACGCACTAGTCTCTTCTTTTTCGTATATGTATATGATTTTTTTTCGTTAATTTAATCGTGCTACTTTATTTTATTTTTCTATAATGTCTATCTACTATATCATATTTTTAGACTGTCAATCTTGTTTTATGTCATATTAATATGTTACATTTCTCCTTTTTTCAAATAACATCTTTGCGGAAAAAATTTATATAACCCTTATTTTGTACATTAAAAAACTTTATTGTGGCAGTTTTTTTTGGAAATTTTGTTTATTAAAAAATATAAATCGTGTTTTACATTTTGACAAAATTTCTTTAAACTTTTACATTTACACTAAAAATAGGATAACATTCACGTAATTTTAAAATACTAACATTTCTCAAGTCTCCAACTTTATAGAAACTTTGTGACACTGAGTTTGAAAGGATTTGTGATTGCATACATACTACAAAACGCAATAGTTTACTTTCTAGGGCTGTACCGAACGCCTTTGTTTCTAGTTACATTGCCGTCACTGTTTTAGTTTTCACAATGTAATCGTGCGAACTAATCGAAAATCAAGAATATGCTAGTAACCATTAAGTGGGAAACAACAAATTACAGGAGTTCCTTTGTATTTTTCGGTATTTTTTTTACCGATTTAGCTTTAGTTGAAATTATATAAATGTTGAATAGTATTAAATAATGTAAATTAATACTTAAATTTATTAATATTTTTTAAATAAAACTTAATTTATACTTTTTAAAGGGCTTAGTTTATAATGTATATATTAAGAGGTATTTTTTAACGGTTGTAGTGTGATAACATATACCTTATTCGTTAGTTACGAGTATATCGGCATTATTTTAAATAGTACAAAGTACAGTTATTAAAAAAATACATTATTTTTTATGTAACAGACTAATACTATAATAGCAACATTGTATATTTCATTGTTGATTACTACATCATGTAATAAAATTAAGTTATGTTTTCTTCAGTTTTCTAGAATTTTGCTTTATATTATTTGATACTGGTAGCTGATGTCGGCATATTTTATTTGCTTTAATGAGGGTGTGAGTAATCAATGTTTTACTGTCGAAAGTATTTTGCAGCATTTGCATTTAATACTACATTGCACAAGTAATAAGCGAAACGATCCGTTACACAACTCTATCACCGATTATATTCATGTTTGTTATATTCCAAAGTAAGTTATAGAGAATAATAATAATGATATAATAGTTTGCCATTATCTGGCTATGTAGTTATACACGTATTCAATTAATAAATCGATAGTTGCTCTGATGCTTTATATGTGTCATGTTGTACCATTGAAGATAACACCAATCCGTAGGTAGCTGTGCATTGTGCGGTCAAAGTTCAAATAACTACGCAGGTAGACCATAGATGAAAAAGGTACTACACATCATAGAGTAATTATACTACACATATTGTTCAGTTTGTATTCCGGTTTGGTCCGTTTGTTAACAAACAGTGAATAGTACACGTTACTTTCTAAATTGGTACATGCAAATCTTGATTTATTACCAAAGTACATGTTTTTTAGTTAAGATTAATTTAAATGTTAGAAATTACACATTGCCATCACTGTATAATTGTTTTATATAAGTAATATGATTAAAATATTCTGTATTATATACAGTACAAATTGTTTTATAGACTGAGACTGTTTTATATAATGGTACAGAATGTTAAATTAAATTCTTATAAAAGTTAGAAGAAACATTCTTATGAATATGACAGGTGCTTTAGACATTTTACCTATTACTAACTCTAGTGTGTCCCGCTTAATTAAACTTATTTTAAGAATTAAATACTTCATTTTAATTTTGAAATATAAGAATTATATAATTTGTTTAATATAGGGAGAAGAAGTTGCGAGCTCACCTTATATAACCAAAATATATTCATTATTAGTAAAGCTGTACGAACAAGATAGGTAATTTATTCCTTCCGTCCCCAATTTTCTGCAGGACTCCATCTTGGAGACAGAATTCGATGGCGAACGCACCAAACACACAATGCTCCAGGTCTGGCCAGTCCGACAGCCGCGACCTTGCGCTGAGAAGCTTCCCGCCAACTTCCCTCTTCTCACTGGACAGCGAGTCCTCGATGCTCTCTTCCCGTGAGTCCACACTCCCCTTCCTTTCCTTCAGTTCTTTATAGGTAGTATGTATATAGCTGTTGCATGGAAGGTGAGCTGTTTAGTCAAATTAGGAAAATGGAGGCTGGTTAATCTTGGGTTAACAATTAATCATAAACTTTGAATTGTTGACCGTACGTTTACATTTTAAATTTAATTATACTCAATAATATAATAACGATTTTGGTGTGTTTTTTAACAAGCGCTAAAATCAGAATGTTCTAACTCATGCGGTACGAACTCAGAGTAAAATGAAGTAGCGACAAGCGAGCGGATAAAGTACATCAGTTGAGTTAGATGTAATCAAGTAGAGCAGTATCTTCTGATTTACATAGCTTTATGGGATATTTTCTTTTAGATCATATTGATCGTGAAAGACTAAACGCGTTAGTCTAGAAGTAGAGGGGTTTAGACAATTTATTCGATGGATAGGTCTCACCAATACTTTATAGTAAAACTAAAAGCTGGTTTGAAATAATAAATTAGAACTATGAGAAAATGAGACATATCATAAAATCATTGTATCTCATTGATCACCACTACTGGTAGTATTACTTTTATAATAATAATTATTATAATTTCATGGTATGGAAAAGTATTATCTAAAAGAAATATGGACTAATTCGAACACATAAACCAATTCACTAAGTAGAGCTTAGCCTGTTCGATAAAAAAATTAATAAAAAAATTAATATGATACTATAATATATTCAAGTATTTTAAATATCAAAGCAGTATAATAACTCTCTCTTACATGGTGATGTAACATTTTTAACATTTTGTATTGATTTATCTTTTTACCTACTGATTTCCATTTTGGTAGCTCAAAAATATACATTATTTACTTTTATTCTTATCATCTTTAATAACGATAGAAATTATAAAAAGGTAATGCGAGTTATTTTTTTAAGTCTAGATGGATTTTGAACGCTTTGATAAAGTTTCTATAAAATGATTATTATAATTATGCAATCGGAGTTATATTATTCTGATCATTCAATTATCAGTTATTTAGATAAATATTCTTATGAGAAGTATGTAATTACTTAAAATGACTCTATTTTATTATTCATTTAAATACTTGTTTTTACATAATTCTGGTTAAGAAATTTATAGATATTTTCCTAGCTTTTCATTTCAGTTCATATTTTCCAATTTGAAGAAGTTTGTCTTTTTTTCTACACTTCTTAATAATGATTGTACATTTTTTCGAGTAATAATAATGTTTCAAACTCTATACTGAGTAACAAAATTTGTCAAAATTAATTATTTTAAAATTATTATTAGACTTTTCTACAGTAAGTTTATGTTTGAGTATTTGGATATTTTATAATAGTTTACTCGTAATCAAGAAATTAATATCAGAGCTAATATGTTTCTTTATCATTAATATCAGAGCTAATATATTTTCTTCATTATGCTGTACAGACAAAGGCCTACTCAGAACAAATTTAAAAACACTCCGAAGAATTTACTCAAACTATTTTCGTTATTTATAATTGTAACGATAACATATTAAACGAAATTCGAAAAGAACTGGCTCTGGTCTAAATTTTGGATTGGCTGCAAGAGGCCGGTGAAAATGGCTTCTATAGCTGTTATAATTGTGGGGTTATTGTGGGGGAATACTTTGGGGTTATTGTATGGGAACTAAGAAGCATATCAATAATGTGTATAGTCGAAAAAATGTTTGCAGTATTACAAATTTTGTTACAACTATTACTAGTAGACCCTCATAGATATAAACGATAAAATCCTAAACCCAAATAAAGATTACTGAAATCTTGTAATTTTTACAAGCTTTTTTGCCGGCCTGTAACTGCACCGCAATAATATGCCAAGTCTACATAAATTTATTTTTATACAGTTGTATGCCAATCATGTAGATTTCCTTTTACTACTTTATATAGTCTAAACAATTCAATGGTCCCTATTTTATCTAAAGTGTGACTATCATTCACTCACCGAACTTTCACTTACAGGTGTGTTCAGGGCGGCACTGCAGCGGTGCCCGGTGCCTTCGGTTGCGGCAAAACTGTAATTTCTCAGTCTCTCTCTAAGTATTCTAACTCTGATGTCATCATCTACGTTGGTTGTGGAGAGCGAGGAAACGAGATGTCCGAGGTCTTGCGAGATTTCCCAGAGGTAAGAGACTCTGACTATCTCTTGATTCGAGATTAAAAACAGACCAGCACGGATTTTTATATTATTGATGTTACGCGATGAATAAATTAGCTCAGTTTCAAAATAACAGTAAATTGTTGTGAGTTACTTATTTAATTACTCAATTAGATTTAAAGATAAAGTGCAATGTGATAATATTCTGTATTGCTTAATTTGTACTAAGATTCTGAACAATTAATTATAATTTACAAAATTCATAATTGACTTCTTTGTTATGCTTTTTAAAGCTTTATACATTATTTGAATTTTTTATTTATTGTGTATATAAGATATCAGTTTTAGACGATGGACTAAATATTGATAAGTAATTTAAAATTAAATTTAGATAAACCATTTAATCAAATTTTTTTATACTTTATTATAGTATTCAGTGTGCAGAATAATTATTTTAGTAAGTTGTAGGCTGTTGCAATGAAAGCAAATTACACAGTAAAGTTTGAAAAACTATTAAATAAATAGCTTCTGCAACCACTCCAAATTTAATTAATTTTCTCATAGCTATATAATATACATATTATAGAAAGATAGTTTAAGGTTCCTAATATATGCATATAACTTTTACACATTTCACTTGCAGAATAAGACCATTTATCTATTCAGAACACAATTTATACTTGAAGTCATTTTATTTCATAAAGAAATGATTACAATAGTCTGTTTTTTTAATAGTATATAAAAATATATAATATTCCAATCATGGTTATTTGGCCATATTAACCCACGCCTTCCCTTTTCTTGCAGTTGACTGTTGAGATTGAGGGAAAGCAGGAGTCCATTATGAAGCGTACAGCTCTGGTGGCGAATACCTCCAACATGCCTGTGGCTGCTCGTGAAGCCTCCATCTATACAGGTATCACTCTGAGTGAGTACTTCCGTGACATGGGCTACAACGTGAGTATGATGGCTGATTCCACTAGTCGATGGGCGGAAGCTTTGCGTGAAATCTCTGGCCGTCTGGCTGAAATGCCCGCTGATTCAGGTTATCCTGCCTACTTGGGCGCTCGACTTGCTAGGTAAGAGGAGGTTACACGTCTTTCATAACATTCATTTCATCTACGTTGTACTCTCTATGTTAGGAAATTAATATTATTTCCTTTCAGAATTTAATTTGTTGTTACCTTAATTCTTGAATCAATGAAATTTAACAATCATTGAAGAGTCCTATCTGTATATAATTTTCTTTTTGAATTTATTAACTTACCAATTTTTGCATAGACATAGTTAATTAATGTATTAATTTATTCTCTGCATTATTTTGAGGTTCAACTCTTAATTTATATTTGTATCTACCAGTAGATCCGCGTATAGTTTCCAGCAACTTATAAACGACCAGGGTGTCCACGTGTCCTCGAAATTTGGGCATGTCCTCAAATGTACTCGAATTTTTTTATGTTTACAATTTAAAAAAATGATAGTGTTGTTTCAAAAATGCTGTATCAGGTCTGTATATTTAATATTATATTTACTGTATTATTATTTTGTGTGTATTGCTTATTATATTTAATACAATATTACTATTCTCAAATATATACTAATTGC
>JAYRBW010121413.1:0-17009 GCA_036023295.1 Invenusta paracnida
CTTGCGCACAAGAAGAGCACATCAAGTGTCTGCAGCAGCACTATACATCCTGCAACAACGTGCATACAACCACTACTGTCTGGGAGAAACCAGAGATGCAGAGGACCTTCCTCCGTTTGAAGACTGGTGTTGCCAGAGACGAGAAAACATTCCCCAGTTTCAATATTGGTCAACTGTGCTGGAGCTAGAACTGTTGGTTCTAGTGTATGTGCATTCTCTCAGGCAGGGATCGTTCATGATGAACCTTGATGCTCTGACAGAGCTGGTACCCTGGTTCCACGCAGTAGATCACACCCACTATGCTAGGTGGATACCAGTGCACCTGAAGGACATGGCCGAACTCACCACCAAACACCAAGATGTATCCAGGAAATTCAGGGAAGGCCATCACCGTTCAGAAAACACAGAGGGTATTCTCTTCAATCCCGATTGACCAGGCACATGAGCAGAATAATGCCTGCATCGAAGCAGATGGTGGAGTAGTTGGGCTCACTGACAACCCTAGTGCTCTACGTCGCTGGATGGTTGCGGGACCAGAAGTTACCAGGGTGATCGCAGAATTACATGATCTGACAGCAGACAGCAGACACAGGGCAACCCATTCGAAGAGGAGAGTCAGGATTTACTCAAACTGGACAAAAAGGAGATTGCAGGTCCTGCTGCCTTGGAAACCGTGATGAATGTCAAGAGGATTGGCCAAGAGCAGTTTGAGGCTTTCGCCAGAGAGTGTCTGTTAGACAGAACAAAGGCATTGGACAACCCCATTCCTCGTAATAACCTGAAGGTGTTAACCACTTCCACTCCAAGAAGTCAGAGCAAAGGTCAGCAACAGTTCGCCTCCGTTAAGAATGACCGTGGACTCTTCGCACGCATGTACATTGGCTGCCAGACGAGGGATGGAAACCTTGAGGTGTTCTTTCGTCATGAGAATCAGGCATGTCCTCCTGCACTGTCTGCTGGTGGAAACATCTTCACTGGTACCAAGAATGATCTCCTCCCATGCATGGAAGAAGTCTCCAAGGCAGAGACTCCTGTAACGACCTGTATTGTGCTTGATGGAGCAGCCATCGTCCAGATGCTGAAGCCGGCTGCATCAAGGATCTTTGAAGATTATGCACAACACATCTTCATCCCATATATGTCTACGAAGCTGCAAACAGCGTCACGCCTGGATCTGGTCTGGGAAACTTACCTTACTGATTCACTAAAAGGTAGCACACGTGCAAAGCGGGGACAAGGCGTGTGGAAGCGTGTGTTGGATGCTGCAGCCATACCAGGAAACTGGCAGAACTTTCTACGAGCGGACAGCAACAAGACGGAGCTATTCAGGTTCTCCTCAGCAGCTGTCATGGAATGGTTTGACCAGGAGGACAAGCAGCTCGTTATTACTGATGGAGAAGCAGTGCTCAGCAAACCAGTACTGCAAGATTTGACCTCACTCGCCTCATGTAACCATGAAGAAGCTGACACTCGGATGTTGCTGCATGCAACTCATGCAGTCCAGCATGGACATCATTCAATACTCATCCGGTTGTAGACACCGATGTTGTGGTGCTGGCAGTGTCTCTGGCACAGGAGTTGCAACCAGAAGACAAACTATGGCTGGTATTCGGAACAGGCAATAGTTTCCGATACCTAGCAGCACACGAAATATCAGCTGGATTGGGTCGAGAGAAGGCTCGTGCACTGCCAATGTTCCACGCTCTAACTGGATGCAACACTGTATCTAGTTTTGCTAGACGTGTCAAGAAGACTGCGTGGGCAATCTGGACGGTACTGCCAGAACTCACTGAGGCGCTGCTGCTGTCCTCTGCACCGCGTGACATACTAGACGATGCTATGCGCATCATCGAGAGCTTCGTCATCCTGTTGTATGATCAAACCAGCAAATGCACAGACATTGACAAGGCCAGGAGGAAACTCTTCGGAAGGAAGAACGATGTGCAGCTCATCCCTCCAACGAAGGCAGCTCTGGAGGAACATGTCTAGAAGGCAGTGTATCAAGGTGGACATGTGTGTGGTCAGATACTGCTGCCAGCACCAGAGCTCCCTCCACCAATCAACTGGGGTTGGTCAATGACTGGAGAAGGACAGTACACACCTTACTGAACCATGCTACCTGAGGCAGCTCCCAGCTGTATTGAGCTGGTTTCTTGCAAGTGCAAGAAAGGGTGTGTGAGACGCTGCAAGTGCAAAAAGGCTGCTCTTCAGTGCACAGCTCTCTGTGACTGTGGGGGACTGCACACGACGGTGAGTCCACAACATACATGTACTTTACATTTTTTATTTTTTTAACGTTTTTTAGCAAATGTAGAACAATAATTGACAATACAAAGTTTAAATTGGTAATATTTTATTTCTTGCCCCCAAAAACATATATTTATAGATATCAGAATATATTAAATAGCTGCATTATGTCCATAGATAATAGCAAACATAGATTTTAAGCGGCGGCCATTTTGTAATCCAATATGGCGGACATAAAGAAAGAATTTTAAGTGGCCCAATATCTTAAAATATTCGCAACATATTAATGTATACTTATGCCAAATTTGGTGCTTGTATCATAAAATGCACAAAAGGTTTGCTATGCTGCCCCACTATGATAATAAGATATCGAAGTGAAATATAAAAATATACAAATTTTAAATGAAATTAGTTTTGAATATTTTATTAAGTGAAACAGAATGATAGAGAATTAATATAAATATAATATATTTAAACAGTTCCGTGTGGATTTTTATTTGATTGTGTTGAATAAATTGTTAGAAAAATTTATACTCACATGTAACACAATTTTATATACACATTATTGAAACTCGTAAATTAAAGGAAAAGTGTATGTTTAAAAATCAAATCATATAGCACAAGTTTTTTTTAAAAAAAGTGGAAAAATCAAATAAATTCATTCAAGACAATTATACACAATATATTATTTGCTGTTTTCACAAATTTTGAAATGTATAAATTAAAAAAATTAAACTTAAGTTAAACAAACAATGCACATATTTTTCTTAATCACTCATTCTAAAGCATTTTGTGTCTATACTTAAAAATACATAACATTTTACACTTATTCATATATAACCATACAGAGAAAATCTTTTGCATAGCCAAGTTAATGTTAACTATACTTACCTATCGTTAATAATATAAATAGACTGATTTTAACAAAATGTAATAAAATAACAAAACTAAATCATTTAAACATAAAATTAAATAATAATAAAATTGAGACAAAAAAACTTCACAAAAACTGACAAATTACTTATCTGCTTATTAGATTATTAGTCTATAGAGTAATTCAAGTAAATAATGATAATAACAATAAAAGATTGTTTGTTCGGTGAGTAGATGTTTGTGAACATGGCAGACACATACAGTATACGAAATATACGAAGGGAAGTATTTGAGTGAATTAGAACTGTGGTATACTGCTTTTCGATGAGAAAAACAGCGTCCTACTTATATTAAACATTGATGGATAAATTTCACAATACCGGAGGTGAAGAGGTGAAGGCAAAAATGATAAGTGATGAGTTTTTACGTATAATACATATATGTGAATTCTATTTAGTTCCTCGGCATATTTTCGTTTTGAACATTACACCGTTTGAAAATTATTTATAAAAATCGGATGTTGTTGTCTAAAAAGTGTATTTAATTAATTATTTAAAACGTCTATTCAAGTTTTAAATAAAATAAAAATATTAAATATCTATATATTACGAAAGTATTCGCGGAAATATAAGTAGCTAAATACGACAAACCAATAATGACTAATTTGCACACCAGCATAGAAATCGTTGACGCAGGGGTGTTATTTGTAAGAATAAAATGCCTGCCTTTTGTTTGTAGTTCCAATCAGAGAGATATTTTTATACATTTAGGTAAATATAAATATATAATAAACAAATTAAACCGAAGGTAATGACAATTTAATTTATTTTGTTATATATCAGTGAACTACAAAACAGTACCAATATGTTAAATTCAAATAAATTTATTGCAATTTCGTTGTACGATTGCTGAAATTTTTTACTCGAAAGAAATGGATTCTGATTAAATGAATGATCTAATTCTATCTAACCCCAGTGTGTCGAATTACGATAAATTTATAGGTATATGTTCTAACCTATTACTCAAAACATATAGTCTCTCCCAAAGAATTTAATCAATGATGTAATTCATTATCAATTAAAAAGTAAAACAAATATCTATGGTCTCTTTTAGAGTTAACTTTAATGTTAAATTATGCACTTATGTATATGTGCAGATCTTGATCCAATATTTGACATGCCGCTGAAAAGCTCTTTTATGTAGTATTTAAGCATAGAAGTATTAAAAATATTATAGAAAATATAGAAAAATATAAACCAATATATTTTTCTTAGATAATAATTAAAAGCTATTATTGAAACCTAGTTTTTTTAGATAACTCATAGTTTACCATTATTGTCTTTCTCAACCAGTTACCACAAAACTGTGGGATGAGGAATAGAAGTGGAATTAGAGAGGAAGGTGACATGAGGTGCACAACAGAAGGGGCACATGTACTTGTGTTGGAAGGGAGTGAGTTACACGATTAATCAATATTAAAATAGCCGGTGATGAGTAATTGTGAAATTAGTTGGGCTTTACACATTAAAACATATGCCAACTGGTCGCCCCTTTCTTCTTACCTTTTAAAGGATTTCATGGCTCTAAACGTGGATAGGCAGCGTGAAATGGGGAAAAGAAGGGTCGCTTCGTAAATTATTGACCGCTTTGAGGTTATTTAATTACAAATAGGAGCAGAATTACAAAAATATAAACTGAATAAAATTTAAATATTTCACATAAATTTAAATATGGAATATTTCTGAAGAAAATATTTTGAAAGTAAAAAAAATTATCCACTAATTATGTTTTATTGTTTATTTATAAGCTCAAAAAATAGTAATCAGTATTGATATTTCAAATTTGTGAAATAAGATTAATTTAGCTCACATATGTAACTATAATATGTATGGAATATACCAATATTATTTTTAAATATTTCTTTCACTTTCGTGATTAAAATGAATCTTTCCAATAGTAAATATTTAAATGATTGACATAGAAAATACATTCGACAACAACAATGTTAAAAGATATTTGCTTAATTTTGTAATCTTGAAATAATAATAAATTTTATTTCTACCTTACAAATCAATCATCCTCCGTATATACATTAAAAATGTATACGAACACCTTTTGGTTATACAGTCTGTGTTAAAACAGCCTCATCACACTTACTCTAAAACGAAGGAGACGAGAGCAATAAAGACGACAATAAGATCAACCCAATTGAACATACTACGTAGGAAGGCACCCTCATGGAGGATAAATCCGTAGGCGATCATCTGAAATTGGACAAAAGATTATGAGACAAGTTCTAGAATTATAGGGTATAGAAGTAAATAAATCACAAAAGAAATAATTACATGTAAATATACGAACGTCCATATTATTACATGCTACTTATATGAAATTCATTCAAGGTGTATTCGGCATTTATACCTAATAAATTCTAAATTTAAATACGGTAATGAATTAACAAGTAAAAACGAAAAACCCAGAAGTGAATAGGATTTGAAAGACGTTATAAGTCACGCATTGAATAATTTTTCACCACAAACATTGGAACTTATTCATAAACGCACATCTCGGATGATTCAGTAGGGCATTAACAGGGCCAACAAGTGAAAGAAGTAATTTTGCTCGTTGATGAAAATGAGAACACTAACTCTGATTAATTTTTTTACTTTTTTTACGAAAGAATTTAAACTAAAATGTTCATTTACATTGAACTTTATGTCCACCCTGGAGAAATAACGAGATATATAATGTTTTTTACAGTTTATAATGTTTCATTGTAAAATTGCATAAATATAGGTATATTATTTTCATGGCAGTTATGAAAACAAGTGATTTAAAAATATTAATGACATTAAAATTCACTTAAATGTCCCCTAATAAATAACAGAAATTGAATTTCATAAAATTCGACATGCGTACTAACGCTGTTAAGATTGGCATATTTGCATTGACTAGGGATAATTAGAGTGCCTCTGACTAAGGATGAATGCATAAAACTTTAATAAATTATTAATTTTTAGAAATATTATTATTATAAATTGTTTCAAATTTGTTATTATTATAAATTCAGGAATATGATTATAATATTTGTGTTGCTAGAAAATAATTTATTTATAATTTTGAATACAAGTAAGGACACAATTTCTCTTTTAGTATTTTCAATAGATTATAACTATTTCAATAGATAATAAATAAGTGATTACTTCCAGAATATTTAATATAATTTAAGAATTTACCGAGCTTTAATAAAATAAGAATGTAGAAAACTTCACATCACTTACCTTCAAAGTTATTTCTATTGTGAATACACTAGTAAAGATGTAATCAAAATAATTTAAAATCTGAAAAAAAAACAAAAAACAAAAAAACGGTTTAACTAATATAAAAAAATAGCGTATAGTAATTAAAGGATATATGAAAGGTTGTACAAAAAATGTATGTCGTGGGTCAAATATTAAAATTTTGAAAAAAAATTATATAAGTTTATATAAATTTTGCTTTTTAATTCGTATATAGATTTTGAGTAAATAAATATTTAAAAATATATTAAAATATACAATGAAACACATTTAAATGGATTAAATAAACGTATTATATACAATAGAGATATATCAAACTTTTATTAAAAAAAAGGAACTACTATTATGTTAGCACTGAGATAATTATAACTATAGAGTACGCTTTATATGCATTTATTACAACTTACACAAATAACATTTATGGAACTTTGTAAGAACATTAAAGAGATATGTACCGATTAATAATCCCAAATTTAAAATAAGTAAAAATAAGATGTAAATACATGTTGATAAAAGTATAAAATGAATTTTCAAAACAATTTTCAAAAACATTTCAAAGTTTCTTAAAAAAACATACAACAAAATTTAATCAGCTGAAAACATACGTTATTTCGTGGTGAGTTAATTTTAACTGGATCTTCCGCTGCCAACATGGCACTGCTAACCAGAATACAGACGAGTACGATGTTTCCAAAGAGTGGATGACAGACTATATTGTGACAACATACGCGAAACCTTGAGGATTGTCGGGATCAGCAGAAGTTACCATTACACAATTAATCATGATCGTACACATTAATAAAAAATATAAATAAACATAAAAAAAACTAGACGAAGAGCTAGGATTGTAAGCAAAAAAAGTGAATCTTGAAAAATATTTAATAATTAAACTAGAAGGCAGTTATTTTTTTATCAAAAAACTTATTAAAATATGTGAATAATCAAAATTAGTAAATCGAATTTGAATGACATACAACCAGAAGATATAATGAATAAAATGTGAGAAAGGATCTGTTTTTGCGTATCAGTCAGTAGTATGTGTGAAATCATCAAGGTGCATGAAAATTGATTAATATTTAACATTTACAAATATTTCAATAAATATAAATGTATATATAAGCTAAAAAATATACGACGCTAGTAGAAAAGACACATAATAAAGTATAGTTATTAAATCTAAAGCTTTAAATTATTATTCAGTATTTGTAGAAAGCTAAATTTTTTAATAAGCAGAAAATCAAACGTTAGGATCATCTATTTTATAAAAAGCAGGGAATAAAAATGGTGAAGCTTAAACGCCTTACAAAACTTGTTAAACCGATTTGATTGACTAAATGGGTGCAAGTATAAAAAAGAAACGAATACAAAATGGAATAACTACTAGGGATAAATGCAAACTTATAAAATATCCTTACAATTTGGGTGATACTGATTAAGTTAGTGATTGTGATTTTGCTTCGATAAGTAATAATTTATTCTCCATAAATACATTTTAAACATTTGCTCTAAGTGCACTACTTATTGCCAACAGATTCTCACTTATTAGTTGATGAGAAAATAAAGAAAGCCGAATGTTTGGGAATGATCCGAGCAGCCCCCGCATTGCTGAAGTCCATACCACCACCCCTCCCATTGGAGTGTGAAGGACTCCCATCACTACTACTTCCACTGTCCCGACTGTTGCGATGGTGATGATGATCTGGCTCCTTTAACTGACAGTCGCTCGGACAGACCTCATCTTCGTCCAGTTCCGCAAACATCTCGGCATAGGTCACCTCATCATCCGGGTCGCAGCCGACTGCAAGTACGGTTTGTTTTAAAAGGAATCAATTCTTTAATATTCTTCAAAAAGGAAATGACAGTTTGAGCGATAATAAATGTTATTGTTGAAAATGATCAGTGTAACTCCATCTGAGTATAGTTTTATAAGACAAAATAAAGATAACAATAACAACCAATGATTATTTTTACATCACAAATATTTGTTCTGCTGTAATTCCGACATCATAAAGAAAACATTTTATTAAAACATTGTACACAAATGAACTAATTTTATATATTAAAAAGGTAATACAGAATTTAAAATTATATCAGATAGGACAGATAAGGTCTATAGTTTGATTTTAAGTCAGAATTATCATAATATACAAATACATATAAATAAGTTAATTAATACTAAAAATTGAATGTTTCGTGACAGATTCGATTCCCATTGCTTTGTGAAAACTATAGAAAATTACAATATATTTACTGAGAAATTATTAAAAAGAAAGTATATTTGTGGAAGCATTTCATTTTCAATAATTTCTACTGTTAGATCTTAGTCAAATGTGTTAAAATTCACAATAAAATTCATAAATACGGATATATTGTTATTAAATACAGCTACATTACATTTATACAATTGTACAGGATCATTGAGGTATTAAATTGCAAAAATAAAAATAACAAAACGACGTTAAAAGTAACTTACTATCAAAAACGCTGTGGGGTTCGGTTGTATTTTGAGTTTCATGTTCGGAAGAGAAAGTTATAGAAGATTGGTTATGCAAACTATCTTCGATTGGCGATCTGATAAATAAAAAAATAAAAAATATAAACGTACAAAATAGATAATCGCACATATTTTGATCAAAAAGGTATGAAATCAAATGGTGATTTGTTTAATTTCCCATATCCAGGCGTGCCTTATAAAGCGTAGGTTATATGTAGTCATATGTAAAAGAGCTTAACCATTTTAATTGTATGTTAGTAGTTAACGATCAACGCTTGATTATTTAACTCACACACGATAAGACACCAAATATATTAAGACACTCATATTAAAGACACTAAAACTATTTGTGAGCAGCGTTATCCTAATTCTATATGCATTAAAGAGCTTCTAATCAATACCTCGGAGATGCGACCTCCACGGGCCCCGGCTGACTCCCTATCCCCCCCGTACTGTCGGTTCTCATAGCCGGCTGCTGATGCACGAAGTCCCGAGGAGGAGGCGGGGGTACCATGGCAGCAGAGGAGGATATACTCTCCCTCCCTCCAGCTACAGAGCAGCTGCCCTCTCGCTTTAATTGCCCGGCCGAAGGGCTCGTGGTCACTGCTTGGTGTATGGGAAGAGGTGGCGGAGTGGTAAGCTGATGGTGGCGCTCCTCATCCCCTTCTTCGCACACCTCATCATCTACACACTCTCCTGGACTGTCACCGGCCTGCTGAAGCGGGGAGGTCGGAGGCAGGGAGGTCAGAGCTTGCTGCTCGTCCTCATCCCCGTCGCTGTTCAAATTATCCACAGCGATGGCTAAGAAGACGTTGAGTAAGATGTCTGTGATGGAGCTTCGTGGTTAAGGTCTTGTAATTCATTTGACAACACTATTTCTATCTAAAAAGGGAAAATTAAATTTAAACATCCGTTTATGATAATTTTTTACTAAAATATTTATGTCCTTTTTAATTTTATCTATAGAGAGAAAGAAACTATTTGGATGAAAACAGATTTTAGATTTTTTTAGAAAAAGAGTCGCCTCTGAACTATTATCTAAATCAATCATGGATACTAATCTAGATAAATTAATAATGTATTTATAGTTGTTATATGGCGGATTTTACAACATGATGGCATATACTGTGTGGTTATATCTAGGTACATGCATTAATAATTCATTTCTCCAAAGCTATACTTAGGAGTAAAAAATTAAAGTATGGAATATAATAAAACTATACACAAAGAAGTTAATGAGTAGTTAAGTTATAGCTTATATTATTACCAGTTGTAAAAAAATGTATTAATTTTTCTATATTTCAAGTCATAACAACTATAAAATCGATATTCTATTTATCGACATCGATATTCATAAAACACGTGATCGCATAAAGAAAATTTTACCAAACACCATAATGTTTAGGATATGGATATCGCAATTTATCTAATAAAGGCGAAATCGCTATATGAAATTATACGGCATAAATGTTATAATCTATCGCACAATAAATAAAATAATAAATAAAGGATACAGTTTCCGCAAATGAAGAGAATAACAAAGTATAGACAGGAAAGAACACCAATCTGATCAATTCCTCCATAGGCTTTGATTCCATTATGCATAACGTCTACCCAATCTTCACCCGTGAGAATCTGGAAGAAGTATATATTCAAAATGGAGAATCTGAAATAATTCCATAACGTATAATAGTTTGTAACATTTAGAATTGTCACCTTTTAACTTTTTCATCCGGATATACCGTCATGAAAAAGTTAAAATATAAAAAATTAAACATGTGATTTACTTTTTAATTTCTCTTTCATAATAGAATACAGTAAGTCTCATGAGATATTTATAAAGCAATTAATAAAACAATGTTAGTATATTGCGAAATGTGACATACAAGAAATTTTTTTTAAGTGTACTTATTTGAAATATATTTTTTTAGAATATTTGAAATTTATTTCGTCTATTCCCGTGTTTCGGTATTATGTTTGAGTTATGATTATGTTTGACTATGTAACAGATATGGCAATAGATATTTCAATTAAGTAACAAATAAGTCTTTTGTGCCCTTTAAATCTTGATAAATCAGACAAAACAATGACATAATTGATTGAGGAGATACCTGGAATACGGTGAGAAGAGAAGCCATAAATCCATCAAAATTGGACCGTGGACGTTGCTCCTTGAAGTTGAACCGGCCCCCAAACAGCTGCATTCCCAGAAGAGCGAAAATGACAATAAATAGAAAGAGAAGGAGCAGCAGAGAGGCGATTGATTTCATTGATTTAAGGAGTTTCTCCACGAGTGAACGCAGTCCAGTCCAATATCTGTCATCGGTAGGTTAGTATATATAAATCAACTAATAGTGCAGTGTATTCCATTGATGCTGTCATCAAATGGTGTATAATGAATATTCTCTCTTCAAATGGACAACTAAATCTATTTTATTTATTTAATATTTAGTAAATCAATTAATAGTGCAGTGTATTCCATTGATGCTGTCATCAAATGGTGTATAATGAATATTCTCTCTTCAAATGGACAAATTTAAAGAAAATTTTTTAAATATTCATTTTAATTTTTCATTTACTCTATAGCTGTAATACCTGAACCATTAATTCAATATTCCTCAAATGAATACAGAGTTATTGTAGTCAGTCGTAGAATCATAATAGGAATATTCGAATAAAATTTCAATTTCATAAGAAATGTGGTTATGGAATCCATCGTTGACTAGTAATGCTTTAATTATACTACTTAATATGTGTCAATAAAGTGGTGTTCCAAAAATATATAAATACCTTCTCACATAAATATATTTCCATATTATAAGTTTTTTTGTTGCTAATAATGTAACTTTAAAAAGAGCTTAATTCGGCAAAGAATAACGTAAAAATCGCATTGTTATACTAAATCAGCTTTGAGATATATACAAAATAAATAATAAAGATAACATATTTGAGAGCACAAAAATAATATTAAAAAACCAGCATCCGCATTTTATATAGCATGATGTCTTTTGTAAAACATCATTGATATAAAATCATCTCTAGGCAGAGTTAATAATAATCATTATTTTAAACGAAACTTGTCTGCAAAATTTAACTTTACACTCTAATGTCCCATTTTTATAAATCTGTTTAACATCTCTGTCAAAGTTGGCATTAAAAATGTATCTAAATTTAAAACATAGTTCAATCATCGTATTTATGATTATTATCTACACTTAATAATAATAATGGAATTAAGATGTGATTTTGCTTTTTTAATTTGCTCTAACTTAAAAAAAAAATACTTTACATACTGCCAAATGGACTCACTGAGTAAGCTTAAATATCCTGAGCAAGCGAGCGCACCGGAAGACAGAGAGTCCAACTGGAGGGATAAGCTCATAGGTTGTCAGCAGAAGCTCAAGTAGTGAGCAGACAACCACGGTGAAGTCGAAACAGTTGAATATCTTGCTGGAGTAGTCAGTCCAGCCCAAAGCCGAGGCTTTAATGATCATTTCAAGCGTGAAGAGGACCACGAAGACCACATTGGAAGACCCTGAGCCAAATATTATGTAAAGAAAATAGCTAGATCATGCATGTAGACTATTAAGTCGACAAAAAAGTAAAAATTACTTTCTTTTTGCAGTTAAAATAACTGTATTTCCTAAGAAAATAACTGTAATACTCGCATTAAGTTAGATATGGAATTAGTATTTAAATTGTGAACAATGTTTCCTTTATTTTCGAGAGACTATTAATCATTTTAGTAAAACATATTTTCAGCCCAAAATATAGAAAACATGTTGGCTTTAAGCAACAAACAAACAGAATTATATATTTAAACAATTCGTCAGAAAAATTGTATGTTTTGTCGTCCTCTTGTCTCGATGTAACTTTTAACACTAAATTCGTAAATGTAAAAAAGCAAACTGAACCCTTCATAACTAGATAAATACCTAATTATTATTGCCTTTATTAGTGTTACAATTCTTTCTGATTGTCTATCTCTATGATTTTACACGTTATAGTTGTCATATAAACTTTATAGAAAGATGGCGAAATATAGGCAAAACCTATGAAATTATCATTTTAAATACTTAATGTAGCTTTAATGGAGCTAGGGAGCGCGGTGGCACAATAGTAAGAGCGGTGGACTGCCAACCTATTGGCAGTCTGTGCAAAATTAATTACCGCGTCCCTGGCTAGCAGCTGTGCTAGTCGAGTGATTAGCAGGCCTCGGCCTGTTCTGTTTGGGTCTTCCAGGTGGCGCTGGAGACTGTACTGGTAAAAGATCGCCAAAAGCCGTACACACTAGTAGAACTACTTCTAGTGTATGTTCACACTACTATATGTAATATAGACTATTTAGAAGCTATAATACCGTGTGAGACGTAAAAAATGGAACTAGTAATGTATTTATAAAACACTTTAACGCAAACTTGGAAAATTAAGTGTATTAAATGTATTAATTAACGATAACGACCATTTCATACTTGAAAACTTAAGTGCATTTTAACCAGAGTATGTATTTCAGTTTAGAAATAGATTTCGAATTAAGTAGAGGAAATCTCACTCTGAAACCTGTCTAACCAATCAGGCTGTCCATAGTACTCCGTTGTAAGAACAACCGTGTTGAGGAAGACGAGAACGATTATGATGACAAAGAATTCCCGACTTTTGATGAAAGCAGTGAGAATCCTCCGGACACGCTTTCTCATTCGGCGAAACCTGCGGCTGGAAGTGAAAAGAGAGGCAAAGACCGAATGCTTAGCAATGCTAAACTGTGGGCTTTAAAATTCCCCAAAAGATACATTTTTGACAAAATCTTATTTTACATATCTTAGAACTTAGCACTAGCACTATAAGTATGCAAACAGTTTGGAATAAAACATTTTAAAAAATGTCACGGAAGCTTCTATTGCTCCAGTTGTTAATTTAAAAATCACAGCGAAAATGCCGGAGGGGGTCTTAAAGTATGGGTAGGGTTAAACAAGCGGGTGACAACTCAAACGGATGGTCTATTGGCTAAGAACCATTTGTAGAGCTTCACATCTTTCTAGTTTTAAGTACGCCTAGATACGGGTAAGTAAAAAAGGCAGTGTAGCTATGTACTATTTATTTCTAAAAGCAAAAAAGATTTTGTAAAATGCAACAAAAAGAGGACGTATTCATGTTTCACATGAACCTAAAACATTCCTCCTTAAAGTCTATGATGTACAGAAAATTATAAATATTCTGTGATAAGGAAAAAATGTCGAGAACAATGACTGAGGAGAAAAAAAGTCCAAAATATCTTCATGATAAATGAATACTAAAACAAATTGCTGGTTCTCCACTTATTAGTTACACAAAAGGTGAAAATTGGAACATAACAAATTATATCAATTAACGTAAAAAAAGTATTAAAAACAATGATTTACTATTTATTGTAGAGAAACAGACTATTGATTTTTAAACAATTAGTTTTATTTGTGTATAATTTACCTGTATCGTGGGCAACAGCTCTTTTTAACTGGTTCATCTGTCGGCAAAGCTTGCCCCGTTTCTTGACCTGCAAGATTGTCGGAATACAAATTGCATTATATTTCTTGAAGTTTTTTTTTTAAATAGTACAAGAAAAACCAATAACACTCTTACTTATGAGTTCTTGTAGATTTGATCGTGGTTTATCGATCACACTTCCTAAAATGCAAAAATTGTTAATATGTATTATGTGAAACGTACAAAAGCGATAAAATGTGATATTAAAAGTCAAACGATAAATTTCGTACTTCAGCGTTGCCACCCTGTCCTAAGCAAAAATAATCGCTGACACATTAAATAAACGCTGATATATTAAAAAATCAAAAAGTTGAAAGTAGTAAGTTAATTCCGGGTAATATTTTAGTTCATGCAATATATGTTTTAAAAACTGTTAGTCACAAATAGTCACAAACTGAAATCGACACAAACACAATAAAAACTGTTAGTCACAAATAGTCACAAAAACAACACTAAATGTAAATTATTATTATAGTTAATAAAAGTCGAGGAATTTTTCCAAGCTTTTTATTGAATGCCAACCGTTGATCTCGTTCATGTTGTCACTTCGGGTCAGCTGTCTCTTTCGCTACCTTCTCAAGTGCCTGAAGAGAAAGTTCTGGTGCAATTGCGTAGTTTAAAAGGTAGGTTTGTTTACTATATGCGCACGTGAACTTATTTGCTATAACGGAGTCAGGAAACATAATATGAAACAACTGACTTGCATTATCCTCACAATTAAAACTTTTTGACTTTTCTACAGTGTGAAGAGTCCATCTCAATTCGGCTTCCATAACTTTGTTTGAGTTTGGAATAGAAGAAGCAGGTTGATTTGCATTGGATTTGGAGAAAAAAGATGATATTGATGAGTTTTTTGCATTTGAACTGAAGTTGTTTGTATGAGTTTTGCTCCATGCATGCTGTCATACAAAACGTTTATGCCCCCATTAGCAACTAGTATGTCTGCATTACATATGGATGGAACAGAAAGCATAAGTAGCACCAGTTTTGCTTGGTTTTAACCACTGTGTAGCATAGAAATCTTCATTGACTAATTTAGATGGCCATAGAATGCTGTATAGTGTTGATCTCGTTTTTTGAGACATTAACCTAAAAGAGAATAAACTTCATAAACACAAAAAGTAAGTCAATAATCAATGGATGCAATGGTTCAATAACAGTAATGATAATCAGTTAGGTTATAAAGTAATAAATGAATGTGCCAGTATTTAATGAAAAACAAATAAAGTAAAAAAGTAAGTAAAACAATGAATGGTTTTTGGTTATTAAAAACAAATAAAATATATATGAATCTCTATCTATAAATAAATAGCAAAATCTAACAAAAAACTTATATTTAAGACTGAATATGAAGAATACTGACTGAATGAATGACAGTTTAATGTCATTCATATCAAGGACATTTAAATATGCCTCATGTTCAAAAAACAGTGTAAAAAAACTTTACAATTCATAATCACAAAAAATTGCTGATATATTCAAAATAATTGCTATAATCTCTCAATTTTATAAAAATTGCTCAGCGATTAAAGTTGCTGAGAGTGGCAACACTGCTATTGTACATATTGCACAAGAACAAGTTGATGCTATTATTATTAATAAATATTGCAATGTAATTATCTATGGAGTTTCAACAGATTCCTCATCCCTGGTTAATGAAATAAAAGCCATTGTTTCTCAAATAACACAGGCTGATGTGTATATTGACAATTTACAACCCAAGCAACTGGGTAAACTATCAACAAAACCAAGACCAGTACATATTACAGTCATCTCTGAACAAGAAAAAAAATGTATTGTCAATCATTCCAGCATTGTCTTCAAAAAGCCACACAAAATCTTACTCAGCTATGACACACCATATCTTACAAGAAGGAAAATGCAAGACATCCAATAAAAGTCAGATAACTCTACTCTACAATGGTAAATTGGTCAAACTTTCCAAAGGACATATTTATCTTGACAAATATTATGTTAACTTGTTTAACCTAGAAAACCAACTGTTTTAATATCTAACAATAATAATAACCTACACACTAAACCTGGAAATCTACTCATTTAGTCTACAGTAACAGCAAAACTTGTCTGTGAAATTGTATCTTATAATCTCTATATTTTAGTGATTATCAATACTAACTGTACTTTCCCTCACAAAGAATTCTTTATTACCAGTTTTAATAGTTGTTTTTAACCTCACCCTCATTCTAAATCAGGAGGTATCAGCATCATCTTAAAAACTTTCCCAATTATACTGTACTTGATCTCCCTGCATTGCATTTAACTCTTTCAAGCAGCTCACCATTTTTTTAACCATCTCTTACTTACTTTTTTATAACCACCATCATCTATTGTCCTCCATGACCTCACTCAGTATAAGTAATGTACTTTCAAATGTGAATATTCTTATACTTTTATAGGCGACATGTGTAACATTATTATTTCTTGTATTGCTGCAAAGATTTAGTGTAGCAGGACTTTAGTTTATTATCGGCAAATCATTTAGTGGGATCAAACTCTCCCTGTCCCTTCAAAACAAGAAGTGCTTCCAGTGTCTCAGCACCCAATGAGGCCCTTTG
>JAYRBW010121424.1:0-17007 GCA_036023295.1 Invenusta paracnida
AAGTCGATGTTTGCACATTAATATCTAAGGTTCTATAATAGTTATGAAGTTGAAAATTGACACACTGATATATTTTTAGCGGCGCAAGGTGATAGAAGTTAAATCATTTCAAAATATAAATTAGTTTTTAAATGGTAACTGTTTAAAAAATGACAGTTCTTGTGGTATTCTAATATACCTTACTGTACGTAAGTTGCGCGCATGAGCTAATTCAACCTACTACCGTAGGTTTAGATGAAGAAACTATAATAGCTACACGCATACTTCAAGCGGCAAAATTATACGTTGAAATGTGTTGCACAACGCTATATAAATAATTTTAAAAAATAGTTGAAAATGAATGCATTTGTATTAGAGGGAAAACAATTAGTTCATAAATTTGTATGTTAAAGATGGCTTCACCTTGTAATGCTATTATACTCTATGATAATGATAATGTATTATACTAAATATATAATATAATAATGATAAAATAATACTATAAGATAATGCTTTCAAATATCATTCGATATATTTTAAAACGAATAGTAATTTTAAATTTAAAAAAGATTAAATTTCCGTTCATTATGCTTGCATATACCTAATACATATCACATCATCAACTATACGTTATTGCAGTGTTTGCATTTTATTTGTTTATATTAATGACGTACCCCGTAATCATAACTCACTGCCTATAGGGTCACCTCTAATTTGCTTCAAATTGATAATAAAGTGGTCAATTCGATACCCCTTATTAGCGTCTCGTTTGAGAACATTTTATTATACATATAATGAAACTTTATTTATGTTATAAAAATAAATCTAGTTCATTTAAAAAAGCTCTTGTCTGTTAGGATAAACCAGAATACAATAAATGAGTTAAAGTGTTAAAACGTATCGTTTTTCTTTCTTTAGTAAAAGTGTACATACTTATATCAGTCATAGTTTTTCAGATTTTGTGAGTCTCGTTTGAATTTGAGAGTGGTATGAAGTACATTTTTAAATAAAAATATGATACAATATTCTCAATATATACACTATTCGACTAAATGTTTGTTTATCGTAGTTTTAATACCAAATTTGACTATATTTATGCTGCAGTAGTAAATATTTTAAGCGTCTCGTTTGAGATGGTTATGTTTTTCCTATATATTGGACAAGGATAGCTGTATATTAAGGAGTTTAGTGATTATTTTATACCGTATTTCTATCAATACATAAAATCAACAACAAAAATATATTATTCACATACAACTATAATTTCTGTCGTCTCGTATGAGAAACGTTTATCGTCAATTTGACACAGCCAAGTATGTGAGTACCTATTTCTAAAATTAGCATATAATTTGAACAAAGTTTTTGGAATTAACGAAACATCATTCTAATCTACCATTTAAACGTAAAAACCAAAGATTATTTCATTAGTTTGAAAGGTGGACACCCCATTTAATATTCGACAATAAATTCTATGGTTTCTCATAACATTGGTAGATACTTTAGAAGATGAAAATTTACATATGATTAACAATACATTTTGTAATAAAACAATATCTCAAATAATTTTTCTTTCATATTATATTTCTTTATACTTATATATAATAATAATTTTCAAAAATATTCCCTAATTCTGTCATTTTATATTTTTAAACTGTTTACATAACACAAATATTAAACAGATTAGATCTCAATTTTTAATGGTACATGATCATAACATCATACACATATTTTGTCTGAATATTGGAGACTTAGCCTGCGTTTAGTCAAGAACTCAAATAAACTAACTAGAAACCTATAATTCCTAAAAGATGTCCTGAAATATCAATGATGAACTGTAAATTATATATTGACATTTAACGTAGTAATGAATGTCAGTCATAGAAAGACGTAGCCTTCTATAAAATATAAGTATTCATTTCATGTGTATAATCTGTAAAAAACTACATTTTGTAGATTTAGGTACATATTATACTAATAAATTCGTCATACCTTTATTTCTCAATAAAACCCAAATCTGCTGTGATTAAAAAACCAAAAAAACACCCGAAGTACTAAACATAGTTCTCGATCTTACACTGAATAAAATTGATTTTAGATCACCATTTTCAAAACAATATTTTTTCACATAGTATTAGTTAAAAATGCCATCGCACAAAATATATAAGCTAGCTAAGCATTGTTTCAGAAGAAATAAATGCGAAGGTTTTTATCAAAAATATACATTTTAAGACGCTGTATTTCGTTATAAGATCAATAACAACAAATAAGGATCAAATATCGTGCTTTAAAACACTTGTGACTTCAATTTGCTAATAACAGTTGTCAGTTTATTAGCAGAAAATACTAAAACAGTACAAAAAGGTTCTCCCTCCTCATTATCACCACTGGGGGCAAGAGGGGAGGCATCAGAAACTGAAAATCTGCATACTAAATCTGCCTCTTCCTGAATTATCTCATCCTCAGCATTTGTGAATATAATTTCCATCTTAGGACGTTTTCCCGGTCGTTGCTCTATTATTGTTTTCCGAGCCTTACACAGCATTAAAAAGTGTGTAAATTCGTAGCGCTTCTTACGTGAAGTCGCCGCCTTCATTTCCGAAACGAGGGCTTCAATTGGCTGCAGAGTCAGTTGGGCAGGTAGATTAACAAAGCGTTCATTGAGTAGGAGACCAATTTTGGCTTTCTCAGGCGAGTTCAGTAATCTGATAATCTCAGAACCCTTTCCATCTCCACTGGCACACTTCAACTTAAGCAAGTCGACGATTTGCTGAACACAGTGCTGATCTCGATCTATTGACAGATTGACCAAGGATGTGATGCTAAACACGATGTTATCATCGGAATCAGCAGCCGCATCATCCTCAAGTTCGGCAGGTGGTTCATCGGAAGGGATATTTTTGACTACAGTTCCAACCTGCTTATTTTCAATCAGGTAGGCTGTGAGATCTGAAGTATTAACTGGGTACTGGAGAAAGAGTTGATCTAGGAGCCGTTTAATTCCATCCGAATCCACATCAGAGAGACTGAAACCCTCGAACTCAAGATTAACTGTTTCTCCCGGGGGAACTTGCTCTTGGGAGTCAGTTGGTGATGGACCAAGTTTTGGCATTGTCTATCTGGAACAGAAAAAACGAATTACAATTTAGGATAGAAAATGCAGAAATAGAATCGAGTAAGTATCCAAGTAATTTTTTTCCCCCACCTAGTACATGAATATAAGATAACAAAAGGCTAACCCCTTTCCCTCTTCATGGACGTCGGTTATATGGTAATATGCAGAAATGTACATATTAAGCATTTCAATTATCTGTGACAATGAATTAACAATAGATTTGCAATTTTTATTAGTCTTTGTCTTATAGAAAATACTCCCGGATTTTCATTTTTGAATATGTTTAAAAAAACGCATCAAATTTTCTGTTAACATATAGGTTTTAGCAGAATTGAAAACATTTTTACTATGTTTTAAATTACTGATTTAATAAAATAATTTGAATTAATTGTGAATAACTATTCTTGATTTTAAGGCAACAATTATTTAATCAAACATTATAGGGGGCGGCATTCATATTGGCCTTTTGGCATTTATATTGGGTGTATAAGCATTCTGTTAGAATAACAGAATAATCACATTAATTCTTTTTTTATATATGTAATTATATTACTATTTATATAAATACATTTGCAATATAAAGAAGTAATACCTTATCTATATGTCACACTACCAAATGAATCATTCTGCATTTATAATTATGGAGCCATATAAGACACAAAATTATGGTACAGTACAGATAAGCACTTCACACATGGGCTAAATTTTTCTGCAGTATACTAACTCACTGTTGAGTCATAGTATTAGTATTCTCATTATATTATTAATCTAATGTATGCTGTGCCTGGCCCTGATATATGTCAGGCATGTATAATAACATAACAGTTAATATAAACTAAGACATGTAATAGATTGATAGTTCTACCTGTTAGAATAAGTTAGTGTTATGCAATAAGTCATAAACAGGCCTGTAATTGACCATTAAAAAATTATGGATTATTTTGTGTAAATTTGAGGAATAGTAATCAGACATGAGATTGTGTGAATTTTAAAAATCCAGAAATCCCTTGGACCTATGGCAAGAAAAGTTTAATTTTGTTCTTTTTGGAAGCTTTATGTATAAATAGAGACAATGCTGGAATATTATATGATTTAAGTATTTAAATAGACTTGCACAGCATAAAAAATGATATTTACCATTGCAAAAAAATTAAAAATATATTAAGGAATTTTAGCTTTTTGGATAAATTTGAGGAGTAATCACAGGCCTGCATAAATATGGAATTTTAAAAGCCATTTTAAATATTTTAGCTTCTGTCATGCTTGGACTGCTATCATGTGTATATGCTTATGGACCAAAAGTGAAAGGCAAAACGACTCATTAAATTTACAATATAGGCATAAATTTGGCTTTCTTGAAGATTTGAATGTTAAATTATTTTTCAAATCCTATTTTAAATATGATTTTTTATATAAAACAAAAAGCCTTTTCAGTTTCATTTCACAACATTAAATAGAACAGTTTTTGGTGAAAATTTAGTCATTGTCATGTATCCGGAATAAGCATTAAAAAGTATTTTAATAAAAGAAAAACACAGTCTGTAATCTTCAGATACAAATTCGTATATATGTAGATGGTAAATGTACAACGTTTTTCCTCGTGGGTTTATCAAGTACAACTGTGCTAGGAGGCAGTAAGTAGAGATATTATAACTTGTTATACAGTACAATAAATGGAGTTATTCAGAGATGGCCAATCACAAGCAGGCAGGAACAGTTTGCAAATTGAGTCAAAAACTAAATAACCAGGGTTCCCACTTTTCCAAAAAAATTTCCAGGATGATATAATTAAATATATAGACACATCTGCAGTATAAGAGCAGATCTAAATCTACTAGTAGTATCATAAAAACAAAAAAATATAAATTAACATATAATATGCATAATTCATAATAATGCAATATTTTTTTTAATGGCCTCCTCCCCTTAAAGGCCAAACAAATACAAATTAACATATAATATGCATAATTCATAATAATGCAATATTTTTTAATGGCCTCCTCCCCTTAAAGGCCACAAGCATTTACTTATTGCACTTCATGAAGTATTTTTAAGTTATTGCTTTTTGAATAAATATTAAAATTTATTTTTACCAAATATTTATATATATTAAGTGCTTTAAAGTAATTGCTCTTGACCTCATAGCCATTTGTTCCACCCACTATATTTTTAAAACAAGCTTTTTCCAACAGAATTAAATGTAAAATATACCACATGGTTTAACATCAATAATTATAAAATAAATATTTAGGTAATATGCATACATAAGTTTCTAAACAGTTAAAATTAAGTCTATGAGTTAAACATAATTTAGTCCAAGTGGTTGAGAGATTCATTTAAAGTTGAGAAATTTTTAAGTATTTAAGACACTTCATCAGATTTTTCTTTCACTTTGTTTCGTAGAGCATTTGATTCTGAGAGCAAATTGAAATTTTCTATCTTCTCTGCATCATTTGCTTCTATTGTCATAACAGCAAATTGTACTTTCAAGTCTTAATTTCTTCTTCTGGAAAGTGGCAATCTCTTCAACAACTAATTTACGTTTATTTGTGTTGCATTGATCTTTGGTTTCTTATCTTCCAGATATTGATTGTATCGAGTTGGTGCAGATTTAACATGATTTTTTTAAATTTTGGAGTAAGAGTGAGGTTAATATGTGATTGATCTGAAGATGAAATAGCACACTTAAAAAGAGTTGTGCTTAGCAAAATTCCTACCTAATGACAGCTCAGCATGCCAGAGGTGCCTATGTCTCTGCCACCTAATAGTTGTTATATTATCTAAATGATCAATTTATTTTAGATTAAAAATTAAATCTGAGAAGTTAAATTTTTATTATTTCAAGTATAATTTATTGTGCGAAGCACAAATTTTTTAACCACTAGTTGTGCTGTCAGTAAAAATAAGACCTAAAAATAAAAATTTATACTTTGATCAAGAATTTCCAGGAGTTTTCTAGGTTTTACTATTTCCTCTCCAATTTTCCAGGACTTTCCAGGACTTTTTCAGAAGTATTCTAGCTGATTTTGCGTCATTCGTGACTACTATGACATTAAATAAACAATCAAAACTTCAAGAAAATATATATTATTACATCTTCATATTGAATTATATATCTATTTTCAAAAATCAATATTGAGAGATCACTCAGTTTATAAATTACAAGTTTACAAGAAGTGCCACCTATGTCCCTCGTATAAAAAGAGTGTTAAATATGTTACAATGATGCATATTAAAATACTGACCAGAGTAGCTCTGCAAACTGCTCGAAGAGCTATTACTGCCGCCCTCCTGTTGACACATATCCCTTCGCTGTTCCAGCTCCTGGCGTGAATAGTTCAACTTCTTGAGGCAGATGATCCCGTAGTGGAGGCTAGTTCGGTGGAAGTTATCCACCATCTTGAGGTGCGTCCGCAGGTCCTTCTTCGTTAGATGCTCCAGCATACGCGCGTCCACGAGACACTCCATGAGAGCGGGCCTGTACTGGGCAAGTCCCAGACTCGGTAGCCAACAGTTGCCCACCCACTCGTGGTTCATGTCCCCGTAGGCTAGACTGCTCCCCGTAGGACGCGGCCCTGGTGACGGCGACGTGAGTGCCACCATCTCCTGAATTGCCAGGCGAAGTTTCAGTCGGTGGAGTGGGTTACTAATCCCAATCTCTCGCTGGATTTCTTGATCCGACAAAGCGGACATTATCGCGCCAGACTTTACATTGGCACGACAAGCGGCCACGTACCAGGCAGGCATGCCCACCCACAACTATTGGAGGTAGAGAAGACATGAAAATACAATGAATCGGCCGCATAAAAGTAAAAGGCCATATCTCAATATTCCGAGACTTCGAGAAAACGAATGCTTGTTTGGCTTTCTCAATGTTGTGGGTATAATTATTATGGCAAGTTAAAATGCTCATAACTTAATAAACCCCCCTCCCAATTAATTGTAATATCATTTTACACAAGCATCTAAATCTTTAGATCTAAAACAAGGATCTACATCTAACTGATTTATGTGTTAGCAAAAATGAAGATAAGAGACGTTTTATCATAGCGCCAACGTTGAAGAAATGGGCTATCAGAAAAAATAACAAAACTGAGAAACGATATTTAAAAGTATTAGTGAAAACGTTTGATTACTATTATCAAATATTAATATAAAATTAGTTAATTGTAGGAAATAACCTTACCAATATTACTACTTATGAATATTCCTTTATGCGTTAAGAAGAAATAGAAGTAGATTTACTCCTAACCGTAAAAAGAATCATATTTTATAATTATTTAAATTTCTATTTTCAAACATCTTTTACCGTTAATGCACTGTAAATATTATGGGAATGAAGCATTTGGGAAATTTATTAAACAATTTTGAATAATTAGATTATCATAGTAAATATTAAATGTATAACTTTACGAATCAAGCATTTAAAACAGAGATAATTATAAAGCTAAACATCGATTTATAATAACAATACTCTACCTCCAGCCAGGCAACGATTGTGGGGCCATTCCACATCGCAAAGGGTGTCTTAGCGTTAATGGCTTCTTCCAAGAGCTCCTCTCTGAAAGGCAGGAAGGGCAGTTATAGACATCTACAAAATTAAACTATCGTAGCATAGAACAATTGCAATGGTGGCTTGCACCTCACGTTAATTGTGTTATTTAAGTAAATAATTTATTGTCACCTCTTGTTGTTGTTCATGCATGTCTTTATGATTGCTGTAAATTGTATATTTGGAGCGACGGTGTGGTAGTGATAATATTCTTAAATATGCGCTGGCCAGCAAATGAGAGAAGTAATAGATAAAGTGTGTTAGAATAAGCTTTGAGAAAGTTTGAGTTTTGTGAAGAATGACTTGAGGCTTTTGATGTTCGAAATGAATGGAATAAGAGAGAATGAATAATTATCCTTGCAAATATTGTAAACGTTTTTAAAGAAGTAGTAAAGGCTATCGAGATGACAAACCCATCTAATAATATTATGATTGATTGGTTAAATAAAGCTTAAAATTTGTTTGTGTAATAAGTTAGTGCAGGATTATTCAATTGTTCTGAAGATGATAATATTATGATGACGAGCATAACCACATTAAACTCTTGCATTTTATCAAATAACAAATGTTCTTATTCTTGCAATTCCTTTTGTTGATACATCAATTAAAGTCCTCGAATAAAATCTTATAACCGGTCATCTTTCATTCTAAGATGACGAATTAGGCAGACAGAGAGAGGATAAAACTATAGCTAGGAACATCAATATTATGTAATCGGTTTTCTTTCTGAAACGATTGTATGTCCCAACTTTTTCTATATTTACAATTTTTGTGAATTGACTCCTTATGACTCAATAAATAATATTTTTTAATTCAACTGAGCTAACGTTGTTTTATTATATAAATTATGAGTTTTTAGCATTACTTCCAGTAGGTACCTAATTATGTGTTCCTAGTTGATCATTAGTCAAAATGAAATCGCCAGAGACAATTTATAAAATCAATATCGACAATTATCTACTATCACTGTCGATCGCTACCAACTTGAGTGGCGATCGAGGTATTTATGCGTTAAATATTTCGCTTTTTATATCTATAAATTATAACCAGTGCAGTCTTTAAAAGGGTAAGTATGTTGACATCTATTTATTGCTACCCTACTTAAGATCAGGACAACATTTAGAGTAGAGATGTAAACAATTCTCATGGCTTTAGTAGAGAACCCCTGAATATGCATCATACTATATTAAAACAGAAGAAAATTACTTTTTTCGTCTTCTTCGATCCTCTGATTGTTTACCAAGGGGCGGTACTGGTCCCACTGCACTTGTATCCATGTAGCCACCAGAGCCATCGGCTTCAGCAAATCCAGCCACACCTGATGCAAATAGTAAAACATATATCAAAATATGTCTTTAGTAACAAACTACTGATATGCTTGTCAAATATGTTTTTTTTATACCAAAAATAAAAATATTATTAAACACTAGATATTTCAAAATAATATTTTATTATGTGTAGAAAGATACATTATGAAAACGATTGTCAATCAAAGCAATGCAGGATACAGACTGATACGTGTAATATACTAAAAACAGGAGGATTTAATTTTTTAACACGAAGTAATCATAAGAATCTATATATTATGGAGTGATTGGTAAGGAAATCGATTACAATACACATACCGATCAATAGACCATCTACAATATTAGAGATTTGTGAAATTAAGACTGTTTCGTTAGAAAAAGTTGACGATAATAATATGTTCAACGGGACGTGTATATACAGATAAACCTAAAAATCAATCTTAATAAAGTTTACATATACATACATAATAGACATAATATTTATTCATTAATAAATAGGATTTGTAGGAAAACTGCAGCGTACGTTTAGTTTCAGGATTAATGCAAACTTTCAGCATGTATACCTTATACTCTAGGAGGAAAATTGTCTACAATAATATAACAATATATATAATATATAGTGGTAAACCATTTCTATTTGTCGTAAAGGAGGATATGACATGAATCTGTGTTACAATGAGAGAGATGAGGAAATAGGGAAAAAAATACTTTGAGGCTGAAATAACTATCACCGAAACAATCTGAACGGGTATAATAATATAACATTAAAAAAAATTGGATACAAAATATATTATTTACTATAAACAAATTAACCAAGAAACAATATGAAGATAACTTACCTTAAAAAATTGAATACTGTAAAAATGTGAATTATTATTAGAAAAAAATAAAACATTTAGTAAGAGATTAATGATAAAAAAATTAATAACAAAAGCACTAATTTAAAGAAGTTCATTGTGTGCAGTTCAAATAAATATATTTAGAATTAACAATATAAATAACACAATATAATACTATAATTCATAAATATATTGTATACTACTGCTTCTAGAAAATAGTAGTAAGTTCGAGTACCAATACTATAGTATGAAATTAATCTAAAATATTTCCAACAACACTAACCATGTGCAGGGAGTGTTTTGTAGCCCATTTCTCGCATGGCGGAAGCTTGGTGGTGCAGTGGATGTTGCATTGGATGTCCTGGATGCGGCGAGGGCGCGTGCACTAGCATACCGGCAGCTGCCCCTCCACTCCCAGGAACTGGACTCGAAGACAGTGGCGGCGTTGGCGTAGAACCACCCTTAATACGGTCTTTCTTGAGAATACGGCTCAAGGTGCCGAATCGGGATTTCTTCTTGCTGTTTATGGCAGCACCACCAGCCGACATGGCGGTGACTGGGGAGGATATGTGACCCGCTTGGTTGTGCTTGTGGAGGGACTCTTGACTACCAGAACTGGGTGAGCTGTGCGGACTATCCACAGAATTTCTGCATCAAATTAGATTTGACAAGTGTGTGTATTTACACCCTATATTTACATAACATATCACAAACCAAGACAATTTAATATAAATATGTAACAGGTTTGTGAATATAATATTTGCTAAAACTAACAACACAATAAGACTCTTTTATATATTTAGTGGTGTAGGTAGGTATGCTATCGGTGGTTAACTAAAATAATGTAAAATCTAAAAGTAAATTAATATGGTGATGGAATCATTTATAATAACACAATGGTGGCACTAAAATATCACTCTTTTAAAGAGGGACATTTTGAGGAACTTGTAGAAAACGTACACAATATGTTACATTCAAAAAATAATTTAATTAACATAACAAGCAATGTAATTAAAATTAATCAGCTGTGACACTTACAATTATATTATAAAGAAATTGCAATAGCATAAATGCTGAACTTGCATTGCAACAATCGAATTAGGTTTCTCTTTAATTAATAACATAATATGAAACAGCTGATGTTGTCATTATCAGTAAATAAAATTTGCACTTAAAAAAAAAAAACACCATACTATCAAACTAAAACATGATAAAAATAATCACATTTTTCAAATTTGTGTTTCCATAAAAAATACTATTACTTATAGAATACGTTACATTATAATATGTAGTATTATTTAAAATGACTAATGCAAGAGTTGCAAATAGATGACGGCGTGATACTGTGTTACAAAATTCGAAAATCACAAAAAGAAGCACGCAAAAAGTGGATTATGAACAATAAAGACCTGATTGGCATTATGATATTTAAATTGTTCTATTTTGGATAATATCTAACTTCCTTTGTCAATTGTTTAGTAGTGCTGTCTACGTTTAAACGTCTACTGTATACCTACCATATCTCAATATGCCATGTCCATGTACTATAATATTCCAAATGCAGTATTATACTGGTAGAGGACGACAGTTCATAACTTTGTATAAAACAAATGTTATATAAATACAATCGTTATTTGAGACAATTTTGTAAGTACATGGCGATGTACCTACTTATAAATATTATATTAATAATACCGTTTCATACTAGAAATAATAGTATTAGTTACACTTCTTTCAACTGACTCTAAAACGATTCAAAAAATTAACCAAGTAGAGTTGATACTATAATATGTGTAATGAATGTATACTAAAATATGTTGGTGGTAATTACTGCATTGAAACAAAGGTATAATAAGGAAATTATCTATATTTAAATAATTCACAATTTATTTACTAATAAAATAATATTATTAAAATAAGTAAAGGTTGTTGTATAATATGCAATCATAAATAAAAGAAAAGAGTATTGTATTTCAAAGCAGAACAGAAAATATACTAATACAAAATCGATTACAGGATAAAAATCCTTCAATTCTATTTAGTATTTAACTTTTTAAGCGATGTTCAAAGTAATTAAAGTAAAAAATAGGTATATGTAAATAATTACTTGCTACATAGATGCCAAAAAATACAGAATATTTTAATAAAAAACCGTTGTTACTTTAAAAATAAACAACTATCATATTATAAATGCTTTCAAGACAAGATCGTACTTTTAAATATCTTTTATTAAAAATATTTAATAACAATTATTTTTGGATAAGCAAAGATTTCAAAATATTGTTTACACAAGACGTGCAACGATGCACATCAATCACATAAAAAGACTTTGATGACAAACAAAATGCACAACATTGAAAAACAAAGGCATAGGAGGAACACTATGTCGAAGAAGCTTTACAGAAAAAGTAGCATGCATGATCCAAAATATCGCTAGCATCTAAGGAAGCAAAGATACACTCATCAAGGGACATTAAAAATATGTAGACTAAAATTGTCAGTAAATTTTTACTACTGAAAGGTGTTTGGTATTATTTTTACAACTTATTAAAGCTATTTAATATTGTACGTTAATTTATCTTTGTTTGAAATAAGAATTTGATTTAATTTTACTAGGTCTGAAAAGAGTGAAGGGTGACAGTTTTAAATCCACTCAAAATAATATTAGGAAACTTTATTATAATTTTAAATAATAAGTATAACTTTTTAGTTATATTTATTATCATAAACCTATACTTAATTAAAAGCCTTGATTCTAATAAATAGTCAAAGTGAAGAAGGAAGTGAAGCAAGCAAAATATATTACGAACAAAAGGGAAGAAGGTGGCTGTGTGTTTCGGTGACCAGAAAAGATACCTTAGTCTCTGTTTGATGAGAAACTGACGACCAAGACTAGCTGTATTATTCGGTATGGAAACTTGAAGGCAGCTGAAAGAATAGAACAAAATTGGCAACTCAAATGGGTAAAAGAGGCGGCGTGCTCACCCCGAAGGTTTGTAGGAGGAGGAGGAGGGTCAGGGGTGTTTACAACTCCTTTGACAGCCATTTTTATTGATACAGACTTATTAAAATAATTACATTACCTACAGCAGACACCTAATTAAAATATTATTTCAATTGGACAAGCAAATTTAACAAGAAAATCAGTGAACGCTAAGCAACAATTTTCAGTTCGAAAACAGATTTTATTTTAAGTTAATGCATTGTATATAATTTCATAAACACATAAAAACATGACATTTCTCTAATTAGTAAAGAAATTTTGACTAGCTTTTGATTCGTTGACGAAACAGTCTAAAATAAGTTTGGGTGTCGAATTAAAGAGGTGGGGGAATAAAGAGGAAGAAGATATCGGCGTCCGAAATGCAAACTATCGTATCCCCGTTTTCGAAAATGTTGAGAAATGGAGTTTAAAGTTTTTCAATATTTTAGTATAATTTCTGTGCAGAAACTAATAATTCTACCTGTCTTATAATATATTATTTTGGTTGGATCTTTTACACTTTATCAATTTTATATACTTCACTAAAAATATTCATGCTATTTTTATGCAAAATATTGATTTTTTTGTGATACGATAGTCTGCATTTCCCTTTTCTATATTACAAACTGAGATACTATGATTTGAACAAAGTATTGTATTACAAAATCCTTAATATTCCAGTGATACGATAGAATGCATAAAAATTGATTATCTGATATATCAATGAGTTTTATTATATAAAACATAGATTTAACAAAGATAACGTATCAAACAGTGAGATAATAAAATAGTAAAAGTCTTATAATCCGTAAATTTTAATAATTAACTCAATGTTATTAGTGTAACTAATTGTTCAATTTATCTAAACATCCTCTTCAGTTGGAAGATCAAAGTACCAGTCTTGACACCAAGAAGGAATTGCATTTTTCTTGCATAAATCAACCAGAGCTTTCTTTTTCTTTATTGAGATACCCTGGCGACGTGTATAAGCATTTTTGGGGTTGATTTCTGATGGATGAATAAACCGTGTAGTACGTTGTCTGTTGACAGGAATTTTGGTATATTCGTCAGTAGTATTGTATTTAATATTGACAAATCCAAAATACTTCTTGCTTACATTGAGCTGCCGAATTTTAAGCCAACTCACTGGTTCTCTGTTTTCCAAAAACTTTGTGTTTTCCATAATTGCCGGTTGAACATTTTTCCAATCAAGGAAATCTCGAAATGAAAGGTGCTTAACAATGAAAGGATTGCCAGTAATATGTGCTGATCGTATTGCGCTGACAATTTCAATAGGATGGAAATATTCTTTCGATTTCATTGCACAACGTATAACACTATGAGCGTTGTCAGATTCTTGTTGGGAGTGACCGCGGACATAGAATAATTGAGTGATTGACTCAATATTGGTTGATTCATGTACTTTCTTGTACAAAAATGATGCCATAACTTTATTGCGGTTTTGTCCGCCACATGTGTCTGAAGACAGCACAATCTCTTTAACACCAGCCTCATCTAAATTATCAATATACAGATTCAATATACTGCATATTTCGTTAGCACCTCTACGTCCATCAATTTCGTCCCAAATGTAACAATATGTCAAGCGACTAACCGGTTCAACAATGGTAAAATTGTTCACGTGGATTTTACTGACATAGAAGAAAGAATTACTCTCAGACTTAGGTAGGAGTAAAGTTGCTTGCACATCGAAATTAGCATATTTGAAATGTGTATCACTTTCCTCTTGCGACATTGCAACATTACGAATAACTCTGACTGCGTCCTTTTCATCGACATGTTTCGCTTGAGATTCAATGTCAAGTTCAGATGCATTCAGTTTATCAAACGTCGAACATTGTAAACATGAATCTTTACTTGGTTTGAATAAAGAGATTAAATGATCTTTGAAAACAACTTTCTCGAAATGGCGATCTGAGCACGATTCCTTTTCATTCTTCAAACACCAGTTTTCAAACATTCGGTACAGTTCTGCTTTGGATTGAACATCTTCTAAATACAATCTATCTGGGTTGACTAAACTGCGACATAGGTGTCCAGGAACTTTTGGAATAAGTTCAATAAACTCGAGTATGCTTTTTTCTAAAGCTTCAGAATTCACTGACTCACAATTGCCACCTCGCTTTTCGTTTTCAATGTTTCCTTGATGATCGATTTTTTTGAAGGTAGTGTATATAACTTGTTCCGAGATGTCTATGGTTTGTAAAAACATTTTCTTGCAAACATGCACCTTTTCATTATTATCGGTCAGATAATATTTAGAAGTAAAGTTTCTTCTTGACTCTGGATTACGTTTCCCGGCAGTATTTTCTTTATCAACATGCATTCTAATGAAAGAACGCTTATTATCAAGATCAACTGAATAATATGACTTGAAAATTTGAGCACGAGTTTCTTCAACAATTTTATAACATTCAAAATTGGTTGTATCAGTTTTATTTTTGGGTAAATAATGGTGACACCGTTCTTTCAAACGTCGTTCATTATCATTTAGTCTCTGTGATCTTATGCCTTCGCTCAATTCATTTTTCATCCTCAGTCTTTTTGGCAATGGCTTGTTTGACTTCCTAGTCACACTGATTCGATCACTTTGATTATCAGCTACCGGAAGATCAGTTGTGTTCATTTCCTCAACTTCTTGCTCTTGAAACGATTCATCGATTGGACTTTCCATTTGACTTGGAGGCTCATATGTTTGATCATTGACCGAGTCATCTAAATTAGCATCTGGGCCATCTTCATCGGTTATCTCTTCTACAATTCGCTTAACCCTTTTTTGAGCAACATTAAAAGACATTCGCTTTGGATCAGTATTTCTAGAGAAAAATGTGTTATGTTGGCTACAATCAGAATCAATATGATCGCCACAAAGAAAGCAGAAGCAATTCACACAAGCTATAAATACTTCTTCTTCACATCCAAAATGTGTGCACTTTTCTGGATCACAAGATATTGGACGTAAACCATTTGACGGATTGAGTGTAGTGACAGTTTGTGGATCAGTAGATTTGGATGAATTGGGTGAAGAAATTGGATGTAAACCATTTGACGGATTGAGAGTAGTACCAGTTTGATGATCAGTAGATTTAGATGAATTTCTGGAAAAAATTGAAAGTATAATAATATAGTCAAATATTTATGTTCAACAAAAATGTAAAATTTTTAGCACTGCATTTAAATTGAAGGTCATCTGCATATTTTATGTTTATAGAAAGTATAGTATCAAGTTTTGGTATCAAAAGTGTGTCAGTAAAACTAGTTGACTCTTTCTAAAAGCAACCTGAACTAAAAAATGTATATTAAAGTGAAATATTATATAATTGCTGTAAGTGTATAATTAATTTAAAGTTATAAATTGAACTTACTCAGGCAGGATTATTCCAATATTCCATATTATGTAAATTGTCGTATCATCGGCGTAAATTTGATGCAGTAGACCGTGATGAGTATATCTATGCTTAGTTCTGCTCTAATGCTGTCATCTTCTGTTCATTATCGTATAGAAACTGTCGATGTAAATATGTGAAATATTTCTTTCTAGATAAAAGTAACACAAATAGTATTTTTTATAAAATATTGATCCTATTATAATGTATCTCTTAAAAATACATGACCAAAAAACGAAGGTGATATAAGTGTTAATTCATTTTTATATTAAATAAAAATAATATTGATCGACCGTTTTCAAATATGCGAGTATTTATGCAAAGTTTTAATTTGTATGCTTTAAAATGTACTATTGTCTTTAATTTTCCATACCTATTAGAAAATATATCAATGACATCTAGTTTTATTAGAAACAGTTTATATGATTTGGCCCCGTGGCCTTTCTAACGTATAATGTAAGTCTGTTGCTTGTGTCAAAAGTATTGGCGACTTTTGGTGTTTTATAAAGTGTTTTATTGTCAAAAATATTTACATAAGTTAATTATTTTAGCAAATTTACAAAACAACATGTTCATAACGTTTTTAATGTTATAATTGTTCGACACCTTGCACAACCAACTCCTGCATTCGAAGTGTCACAGACTGGCACACCTTCGGAAGTAACCCATCACCTTAAAACCCTTCCATTATTGAAGTAATTCTTTCCATTATAGCCCGGGAGCCCAGAGGCTCCAGCATAATGGAACGAGGTCCCAACAATCAACCCCCTAGATGTTTAATACTAACATCCCACATCATGAAACTGAATGTCTGCCGTTGCATAGCCA
>JAYRBW010121435.1:0-17007 GCA_036023295.1 Invenusta paracnida
CTTCTACCTTTGGTGCAACCTTTGTTTGTTAGTCATCTTGTTGTATAGTTACCCTTTCTTTCTCTCTTTTTGTTTTTCTCTTTTTATTTTCCCGTTCTTTCTGGTTATATGAGTAGATTTTGACTGCTTTTTATCAACTTATGATGTTTATGCACTCGAATATTTAAATCTTAAATGTTAGCTTAATTGTTTATCATTATACATTATTACACTATTATTATTACTCTGCTGTTTACCAAACGATTTATAGTTGGAAACAAACATATAAATCCAATTTATCTTATCTCTATCGAAACAACTGTACAGTTTACCAATTTATCGTCGAATCTAATAAAAATGTTTATTATTATCGATTTTTATATATTGGAAGCTTTCCACAAAATATTCATATAACGTTAAATGTTATGCGGAGTTTCAACTTAGTTTCAGTTTATTGAAGAAGTTTTGACTACATTTTAAATAAAAATACAGTATTAAAAAATTTGTATATTACTTATTGTTTGAGGAAATTCCTTAATGTTCAAGTTTATAAATATGCAACATTTGTTTTCAGGCACTACTCTAATTTAAGTATATAGTGTAAGTATTCCCTGTTTGTTTTATAAATATAATTCATTATATTCTAAATTTTTGACATTATACAATTTATCAATATTATTAGTTATCATTATTTTTTATCTCATAAGAACTCTAAATTATATAGGCATTTGGTAGAATATTTTACTGCAAATAATAACAGGATGTATAAGTAAGAAATGTGAATTAACATATAAAAAATATTGTTGAAAAAAAGCTTTCTATAAATATTTAAGCATGTATGTGCTATCAATTGATTTAAGAAATATTAATGTAAAAGAGAAGCAAACAAATTATTAGATGTATACATTTCCCTCCAAAAATTACTAAGTGTTTTTATAAGTATAATAAACGTGAAGATTTTTTAAATTTATTTATAAAAAATAAATTGTTGAAAAATTGAATTTATTTGCGCACTAATAAAAAATCAAGATTTAATAATATGGGCACCTAAATAAATTTCTCTATATGAATCAAAGATAACATTATTTTTTAAATATTACGCTTTTTCTCATAGAAATAGATAAATAATAACAATAACAATATTTAGTTATTCAATCCTTATGGTTTTTCTAATATGAATATGACATAAGTTAAAGATATATCGAAAGAGCTAATACACAAAGGTATTTTTTTATAGTGATTAAAAATGGTAAATGATTTTAATGCTACACAATTCCTATTTAACATAACATTTAGACGGAATGTTGGTACATAATTATTCCATTTATTACGACTACAGACTTACGCTAGAAAATTAGCATTTATTTCAAATCTCAGCTCATAGGCAGGAATAAAAATGCAAATGGATCAAAAATACAATTTTATTTAAAATCTTAAAACAGACTACCAAAATAAAATGAAACGTGCGGAGGATGGGGAGATGCAAATAGGATGAGGGATGGAATTGAGGGATGAGTGGGTTACCAATACCTACTAGTTAACAAGGGACGACAGGCCATTTCCCGTTTCCATAATTTTGGAATATAAAGACGTCATTATTCATTTAAATTGCTAGGACTCATAAAAGCAATATATTATGATAAAACAGCTCAACATACATTACGCGGTCTGTTTATATATAGAAATATATATATAACTTTCATTTACGCAATCATAACAGTTGGATACCTACTTTGTGTACTCTGTGTACTGAGATTGTTTATTGAGCTATTAAGATACCTTTAGACAAACATGAGAGTATTATTCGTTTTCCATTTGTTTGGAATTATGCTCACTATGCTTATTTTGTTTGTAACTAATTGAATAAATTAAATATATTTCAGTATAACATTGCCTATGTATGTATATGTGGAAAGACAAAACCCTGATGGCGTAACTAAAATGTGTTAAACGTATAATAGAAATGATGATTATTCTATTTGACTCACGCTAAAATGACACCCACGCTACGTAAAATTTCAGTTTGTCTCCTTTGCGTAAACAGATACTGGGTCCATGGAGTGGGGATAGAGATGCTTAAACCGTCTATTTTGTAATCATATTTATAGGTCATTTGGTTAATCCTAGTAAATAACTAGCAAAAGAATTTCTTGAAAAGCATACACGTGTTATTACATATCACAAATTACATAATGTATGTCCTTTCCTCCAACGTAATTGTCAATTTATCTCTAGAAATTATTATTTTGGATAAATTCAAAGATTTTTACTCATTATGATGGATGGGTCAAATAAATTTTCATGAATATGGATTAAATATTTGTACCTTTATAAAGGACTATTTATTTATCATACGATAAAAAACTTTGGTCAAATTTGAGTAAGAAACAATATTTTATTCAGGGACTGATTTTATTGTTTTCATAGATTATATACGATACATATTTTTAAAATGTATAATACATAATTGGTTTATTTTAAATAGTTTAATGCAGATTAAATTACTGCTCATTGTTAAAATTTAACTATATAATTAAAAATAAACTCTTTACCAATGCATTAGGAAAATGTATGTACTTCACAATTAATACTTATTACATTATTTCTCAAAAACTGCATCTGTGAAGTTTATTTATTCAGTGAATATTTTAGAGTGGCTACGCTTTGAATAGGCAGACTAAATATTTTAAGAGGCGTTTAATGGAAAAGGGCGTTTATTTATGAAATTACGGTACGTAAATAATATATTTAAAGCATTGTAATTTTCGAAATAAATAAATTTAAGGATATATTTAAATAGAAGATTTTTTTAAAGTAAAACAAATATTCTGAAGATAGTTTTTGGAATGGTGGAATTACAGGTAATGAATGATATAATTAAATAGTTCTAAATGTGACAATACATCCAATAAAAGTTTTGGAGTGTAATATGTATTACATTGAAACCGAATAATTTTTGATAATACTAGATAGTATGCTGTTTTTCAGATGTAAGTATTGTACATATTAATTAATTTTATTTTATATTTTATCGAAAATAACAAATCTAACAGCAATTTTATATTTGAATGACATTTTTCAAGAGAAAATTTCTGCAGTCAGACATGTTCTGTTTGCATTGTATTCGTGAAAATTATTATTAGTTTATTATATTAATATAGTATTTTAGTTTTATTATCAAAGTATTATTAATCGTATATAGTATTATTAATAGTATAGTATTATTATAGTTGCATAGTTTTATTCAAATAATGCCATATATAATCAACTTTCATTTTCATGGATATCTATTTACGAATATTGTTAATGATTCATACAATTTATATAAACTAAAACTTGAAAAATCTAATCATCTGGAAGTGAAAAAATAAATGTTTCACTTTTAAATATTTATACAATATGTTTATTATATAATTAAAAATATTAGATGCGATTAGTTCACAAGCTTGAGATAAATGCATGTTTAAAAATGTTTGCTGTTATATTAATTATTTTTAAATTGTGTTCGACTTACTTTTATGTAAACAGTGTGGGTATATACACTTTAAATAGAAATTCATTGGTATAATACTATATATACGTTCACAAAACGTAGTTTCTTTTTGTGCGACACTAGTTTAATTTATTAGACTGCTGAACATAAAGATTTCTTATTTGTATTACCGATATTATTTATCTATATGTACTGACAAGAAAAGAGAAGATATTTGTACCCTTTGTGCTAATTTATTGCATATTTTTTAAAGTTTCTAGTTCATCCATAAAATTAAAGGATGCACAATAATGAATGAGTTTTGTCTGCTCATTAATTATCTTTTGCTATAATTGAATTGTCAAATGGCCTTCTCTATTATTTTATTTTTGTCTGGTAAATAAATTGCAAAATATATTGACACAATTGAAATAAACGAAAAAAAATTGTACAATTTAAGAAATATTAATTTATATATATAATATAGATTTAATCTCAGATTGTAGTTGTTAACTTTTATATAAATTAATTGTGACTATATTTTGAATATAAAAATATAGTTACTTTTTTTTAATCAGATTAAGACTTATGATAAATCATTATTGATAATAGTTTTTGCATCTATCTGACCTCAAATAATTAATTGATATTATATTTTATTATTTAAAGATATTCATCAATAATGGCTTTGATAAATTTATTTAAAATATTTGCACTTTTATTAAAACTTTACGTACAATATTTTATTTATTTTTTAAAGTTTTATAAACACTATTTAAAATATTAATGCATAATTCGATTGAACATTCTTTATTTTGATCAAATAGATTATTTCTTTATTGCGGAAGCTATGTTTGATGTCTTAAAACTAATCAGCGGTTTATTTAATTATTTATTATAGTATAATAATTTATAGCAGTTTATTAATATTACAATATAATTTTATGAATAATATATGCTGCTGTGTTAATTAAATAATAACACTAATAACACACAATAACAATATTATGCAATATAATTTGTTATAATCAATTGCATTCATAAAAAAAGTAAATTGTGTTAATTTTATTTACTTTTAACTGCTTTCGATCATGAATGTTTTAAGCAGTAAAATAATAAAATAGACTATTGAGAACTTAATATACCAACATAAATCACAAGAATATGGAGAAAGGTGAAGTTAATTTAACTACAATATATTATTGTATATATAAGAATTTTAAATAGAAGTCCATCATAATATTTTAAGTTAAATGTTTGAACAAATTGCTACATTTATGACAATATCAATGAATTATACTTTTTCTTATTTTATATTAAGTCTCATAGAAGGTCTCCAATATATATAATATTTTCATTTATACACCAAAAAGTTAATATTTGTAAGTAAATAATCCATTTATTAATTCTTTTTTAGTAGTTTAAAGAAATTTTATTATATTTCTATAAAAGTATATTATATTCGTGTACATTTTATGTAATTCAGCAGGTTTCATTGATCATTAATACATATGGGTTAAAAAAAAAAATTATTAATAAAAAAATAAATTAAGAGTAAATAGTATATTTGTAATATTAAAAAGAGAAATTGTAAAATGTATAAGAGTTTGTTATATATTTTAGTTATTAATTATATACCAATAATTTAATAGTTTTTGTCCCCTCATTTGCTGATTCTTTAATCTAATTTAAAAAATACGTTGAAAATATTTTTAAATAAAAAACCTATAAAACATTAAAAATAATTGTAACTAATTGCAGATAATAATATAAATTAATAAAATAAAATAAATATGTAGGTACTTACATATATATAAATTGATAATTATAAAAAATAGTGCATTAGTATTTTTAATACAAAGTAAGAGTGAAATAAAAAATCGAAATATAAGCATGGTTTGAACTAATAAATATAATAATTATTTTGTGAATTTATTAAATTCAAGTCATGTCCGTTCTATCGATTATTAAGTCAGTTATCATATATAAAAGTATCTACAGGCTGGGCTCAAATCAGAAGGAATGTGATACTTACTTTTAAGTGAGAAAATTATAATTGAATGAATTTGGATGTCAAATGAGGAGATTAAATTAAGAGATCAAATGAGAGAATTACATACCGAACAGTGTCACTGCATGTAATTACTCATACTTTTTTATTAAGCACGTTTGATTATCTATTTAAAACTATAATTAATCCAATATTTCTTAGGGTATTTATACATTAGATAGCGTAAGATATATTAAAATTAAGAGATTTTATATTATTTTTATTTAAAAAGTACAAGTATGTTAAATAAGAAGTACCTACATTGATTTTTAATTTAATAGTATTTTTAAGTTATAATAGTTAATCAAATTTATATATATATTATATAGTAACAACATATATTTTTATAAAGATAGATTGATATATATATATACAAATCATAAACAATTAATGATGCATTTTTTAATTAAGTAACAAGTTATCTTTATAATTCGTAAGCAATGACTTATAAGCAATATTATTGTTAATTTCGCAGTTTTTATTAATATCTTGAACCGCATAATTCGTAATTTAATGAATTGTAAATATTATATAATTAAAACAAATAATAATATTTGTTATTAACTTATAGTATTTCAAGTCATTTACTAATCAGAACTATCGTGAAATTAATTTTATATGAAACGATACATAGGATCATATAAATATATCAAAATAATACCATTAAAATATATACAACAATAAATAGTATACTTGAATTCATATAATACGACAAATTAATTTTTGTATGCTTTTATATACTTTATATATACTTACATATACATATTTGTTTTTACTTAAAACGGATGGACATTATAATTTATGTTTGATATTTTGAATACATTTTTGGTACTACATCATTGGAATAGTTTAAGCAACAATATGTAATTATCTTAGAATAATTTTGGAAATCTTTAAAGTATACATGAATAATATTTGCATAATAAAGGACAAATTAATATCATTAATAATAATAATAATTCATTTCATAGAGTTTTTAAATTTTAAATTTAGAGAAAAACTTTGACAAAAATAATCAAAATTAATGTAGTTATAGTAGGTAGTAGAAAATTGAAATAATACTAAAAATAAATCAATAGTAATATAACAATATCTTAGAAAGATGATCTATGTAGAAATCAATTGTTTGCAAATACATTAGAAAATAATATTCCAAAGGTCTTTAGAATGTCTTTAGCTTTTTTTTTTCCAAATGTCTTTAGCTTTATAAAACAGCATATTTGTAATTATTAGCAGCAGAAAACGTTTATTTCTATGTTACACAATTTGAAAAACCTCCTTTTGAAACAGATCTACTCTATTTTGTGAAAGACTGGGTACGTTTCAAAGAACAGAAAGGAAATATTGACATAACGATAACATTATGATTTTTTAAATGATTAGAATAAATTACATGTATATGTTTCGACAAATATCTATTTTCATTCTCAACACTTGATTCATTGTCAAAATGTATATTATTCTGATGACTTTTTACGTCTAATATTTATGTCTTTTTTACTCTAATATTATCTTCGGTAATGTTATGACTGTAATGTGAATGTATTACTGATGCCCAGGATCGTATTAAATGATGCAAACTTTATGTTTATTTTGTCTATCTTCTTTTACCTTGTTCCTTTTTGTGTTTCTTGATGTTTTTGTAGTATCAATTGACCAAGTTCATGAACAGAAGCAATACAATATAAAAATTCAATATAACATAAACTAAAAATAAAAAAATTTCCATAAAAAAACATAAATTAATGTTGATACAAATGGACTTAATCCTTTTTACTCGGAAGCACATTTGTATCAATATAAATTTCCGATACTATTAGTTATTTATAACTAATATTATTCATTAATAAATTAATGTGTATAGAAATGTCATTTGTTATAAGAATTTGGTTGATTCTTATAAACAAATCTGAATGCAAATATTTTCCGTTCATAAACAATATAAAATCAAAAAGTAATAAACATATTCTTTTAATTGAAAATATTCTTTAATGTATAATAACAAATGGATTCATATTATAATACATTTTTACCATTAAATATGCAGTATAAATATTAATAGGGGGTTGTTTTTGTTTCTTAATTTTGACTCGCAAATTGCTTCATGATTCGGGTACGTGAATTTTCTTCATTAGTTTGTTATTATTGTTGTATCGATGAGCTCAAAATATATAAATTTTAAACTCAATTTATTTGTAGGCTTATTTAATCCGTTCAAATCATTCATCAAGCGTATGTTTTATAAATTACTACTTAAATATTTATACTAAATTTTAAAATGTCATTCATATTAATATTTTTTAACAACTTGTTTCATTTTTGTCGAAATAAATTGTATAAAAATGAATAACAGTATATTTACAGTAAATAATACATTACCAAAAGCAGTAAAACTAACAACTAAATTTGGGCAACTCACCAATGTTTTAAATTAATTTATAAAAAAAAGATTGTTTAAATTAGCTTTGTACATAGATCAAAGTTTAGTCTAATATAATAAGACTTTTATAAGATAAGACATTATTTTTATTTCATAGGAAGAAAACAGTCTCAGCCCAATAATGTAAACTCAGATATTAACACTTGTCTTGTGTTTAATTGTAACTTATTATATCAAATAAAATATTACATTCATGATCATTTAACTAGGTGTCGATAATAGCTGTCTAATCGTTTTAAATATATTACAACTCCTTTAAAAAATGTCTATAGTTTTAAAAATAAATATATCTTTAAATTTTTAGAACACATTTGTATAATGCAAACGTATTTATAACAAAAATAAGGAGAACGAATTTTTAATACACTTTCTTAACTTTTAATTTTAGTTCTTAGAAACAAAATTAATATAACGAAACTATAATATACTAGTTTCAATTTTATAAACTTTTATAATTTTTTACTTTACAGTATATTCTATAACCATTGTCAGTGCAATCTCATACTGTACTACCAATATATGGCCTTGATCATGAATTAATCTCTATTAAAATAATTATCTAACTTCCGCATTGCTTTGAGAGACAGAGATGTGATATGTATTCTTTAAACTGAGTTTGGAGTTTGCGTTATTAGAGAGCGAGTCTAAATAATATTGCAGGTAATTTGTATTGTGGAAAAAAGTAACACGGTATCCGGTAAAATAGTAATCTGTCTTTATAAACTCAGAAAATTAATTTGACATGCTACCATAACATGAACACCGTTTTCTCTTCCGATATCCCATAATTAAGTAATTATAAAAATATATACCTGAAGAAACAACATCTCTGCATGCACATTCTATGCTAATAATATTTTAAAACATTTCTTGTTATGTGGGAAGTATTGTAATTAATGTGTAGCATTATATATATAATTACCTCATCTATAATTGATATAAATATAAATTCAACATTTAAAGAAAATATTTCTCTTTCTTTCGAGGGACTGGCTTTTTGTCCAGCATCGCATGTTTTCTATGTTTGCATTTGTAAGAAATATATGACAATAATATAATATTATTAAATTTAAATAGGTAGGTATGATTTCTAATCATCAACTTGTCTCAGACTTTCGAAATTTTTACTTCAATATAACTTTTTGTACTATATAATATTTCTAGGAATATAACTCTTTCTGAATATATAATAGTATGTGTATATTAATTCTCCGTGAAAGTAAAAGAAATAAAAATTTATAATTTTGTTTTGTATTAAAAATGTACATTTATTACTTCTAAAATTGGTTAACTGATATCAAGATATAATTCTATCATTAATTATTAATGATTTGTATATATTACATTTTGATTGATGAAGCACAGATATTTTCTGTTGTTCTTTTAATTAAAATATAAGTTTAGGATTAATTACTTTTTCTAATTGTTATGCGCTTTCATCTAGCAGAAAAATTCTAGATAAAAGTAGATGCATTTTATTATTTATTTTTTGCATAAGGATCTATTATATAATATGTAACTAAACCTTTGTCTATTTTGTTATCTTTCACTATGTAGGCACCTGTATAGTTTAAATAAATGTTATTTACACCGCTTTATCGCGAAGATATATAAATAATTAAATCACGTAAATATCATTTTTATGTCTCAAGTCAAACTACATAGCTACCCAGTTTTTATTGACATCAACATGACCGAAATAAGAATGATGCATTAAAATATTATATTCATTTATAAAAATCATTAGTATAATTCACTTTAGACATTGTTACAGATAAAACACGACAGAGTTTTATCTATCTTTCTGATATATCATTCTATTATAGTCAGTAAATAGTATATTAAAACGGTAACCTGACAAGAATATTTAGTATAAGAAACTATGATACATCTTCAGGATAAAAAGAGTTTAATTACTCTATTCTTCTCATTGTGAACAATTTATGGACAGCAAGTTCATTACTAATGTAAGTTATTTTAGTATTTGTATTTAGTTATGTAACATAGGATAAACAATTATTTATACATTCTTGAAAATAGTATTTCTAAATATCTAAATTAAATTGTTATGTACGATAAACCTTTTTGATGTACCATTTTTGTATTGTTTATGAGTTTAAATTTATTTTATAATTAATAATTATTATTATATTTTATTTATTGTACGTGGAATAATATATTTTTAAAGATATTTTAGTTTTATAGAAATCGATACCTAATTTAATACTTAAAGTTTAGAAACGTGTAGTAGAATATCTTTTAAAGCATGTTCTTAGTGTTAATGTTAATATCAAACTATACGTATTAGCATATATAGTCGTATATTCGTATTAAACATATAACGAATACTAACATTCTAGTAATGAAATACTCGCGAATTTCAATAAAATTTAGATTATTTCGTTAAAATAAGTATATTTCTAATTAAATATCTAGCTTAATGCAGCAGTTACAATTTTAATCAAACATTTGAAGCAATTTGAAGCAATTTGAAGCAATTCGTATACGTCCCAATTTACATATAAAATTATTACATTGCATTAAATATTCCTTAAATTGAAATCATTATCTTTTTATTAACCTATTAATCTTCTTACTAACCTTGATCGAAATGGGGAAATAATTTACATTAAATTAATAAATATATTTTAATAACAAACGATCATCTGACAATTGATAGTATTTGTTTGAATACCAAATTAAATTTTTCGGAATAAATTGAACGCAGATTGTACAGATTCATACGATAAATTAGTATAAATTCAAAAATTTAAGAATAAAATTTTAGATCATTTAAGAGAAATATAATTCTCTTCAGTGAGAAATGCTCTGAAACAACTTGTCTTAATTAAATATCACGGGATAGTTTGCCTATGTTTCTGCAATTATTTCCAAAAACTGCAAACAGTTGGTGTGTGTGTGTGCGTATACAAATTGAGCAACATCTCATTCGTTTACTCTTTTCATTACATCTTGTCGCGACGTAATAAAATGTATCCAGTGAATATAGCGACAAATTAAAGAGAACTGATTGGTCGGTTTCATTTCCCAAGGCGGTTCAGTTTCTGTGTCTGGAGGAAATAAATCCCTTCTATAAAACCAGCCTTTGCGGTAAAATCCTGCTTTTCAAAACTTCAATCAAACGAATATTATTTTTCATTTTATCTTCTTTAAACTTTTTAGTTGCTGAAAGTATGACTGCACATGAGCTTGAAGTTAACAAACACATAGTGCCGGTGTCGACTCCAAATCTGTCCCAGGTGTACAGCAATGAGTCTAGTGTACCCCATGAAGATGATCAGGATCTGACAATTGTTCTGAGCGCCAATGTAGGTGTTTGCATCGTCGGAACCATCACAAACCTCACCGCTTTTCTCGTCTTCAACCGATCTCGTCCGGCGTCTACGATGGTGAACATGCTTCTCTGTCTCTCAGTTGCCGAGATGATTCTCTCCCTAACAGCCGGAGGCACAGCATCTCTTCATCTTCTCTATCAGGTGACCGGCGAGTCACTCCAGATCGTGAGGAGCGTATTCAGCGATGCGCACTTCATTGGATTGACTGTGCGCAATCTCTGGGTCGCCTTCATCGCCTTCAAGCGCTGGGATGCCACGGCACGACCCTTGCGTCCTCTTTTGAGAAAATGCAGCAAGGCCCGTTTGGCTAAGTTCCTAGCCGGAATGTACCTCCTGTGTACTGGTATGCTGTCGCTCTTTTACACCGGTTTGGTCCCCAACGATTTCTGCGGCACCCTCATGTTTTACTTCTGGTATATGATGGTGAGTAACGCACTAACCTTCGCCCTAATTGCCCTTTTTGGTGTGCTCACGGTGATTAAAAGTGGAAGTATGGCCCGTTACACAGGCTCGGACAGTATGCGCCCCTCTCTCAGGAAACGTCAGCGTGCGGTCACCAAGACAATTGTAACTCTACTGGCCACTTTTCTCGTCTGCGAAGTCACTTTCTTTTGCATTCATACTCTGTACTACCGCGAAACCTGCAGTAGTGATCTGACCTCGCAGTTTATCAGCCCGGCTGCCTTCTATGTTGGCTACATGTTGACGGATGTCGATAGCATCTGCAACTTCGTCATCTATTGTTTCTGTTATGCGTCGTTTCGTCGGCGATTACGCAACTATATTATCTGCCGAAATGCCCCTGACAGTCCTACTGTTAGCCAATCCGTTCACATGGCTCGGGCATCTTCAATGCAGGCCTTCTCTAAATCGAAACAGGTTTCCCTCATTAACAAAGAACAACACGAATAATTATCATTTCAGTTGTATCAGCGTAAACAAAAGACCCCTGTATCGTGTATTATACAAGAAACATTTATTTTAAATTTGTTTTTGAATAGAAATAAAAATCTATATTGTTTTTTAATGTTTCATGTCATTTCAACGTATGTACATATTGATAAACGTATTTTGTCCACATCGTTATTCTCTGCCTATTTTGTTATATAAGTATCAAAAATTTAAACAAAATTTCCCTGTTTATGTGGAGTGATTATTATAAATATATTTATTATACTTATATTTTCTATATAATCAACACAAACGTTATATGTTTAAAAATGTATTTCATATTATTTTCTCACTGTCATTTCGTTCCGTATGATAGTAAAGTACAGAGTTTTGTTAAATTTGTTGTTTGTGTAATTCAATAAACATATTAAAATCATTTTGTTATACTTGACTATTGCTGTCTCTTTTATAGTGCACTTTTTAAATTTAGGTTATAATTAATTATAACATTAAATGAATATTAATTTTTTGCGTTCAGTTTTAAATTTTATTTTTTGACATTATTTTGGATAAAAAACTGCTTCTATAAATGCCGTTTTAATAACTCAGTTTTAATCAAGTTATTTTATTTCAATACTTTTATGGCATGGGCTTGAATACTTCAGTATTTCGATTTTTTTCCCAATTTTTCCTGACATAATCTAAGCCTTCTGTCTTTAGATAAATATCTAACTTCATACAGTCATATAGTTTCGTTATACTGATTTTCTATGGATAAATGTTATAGATGGTAAAATGTTACTTTTTATTTTTTATTATACAATACACTTTCAAACTATAAAAATTAATAATTCGAATTACTATATAACAGTTAGCCAGTGACTGTTTATAGAATGATCTTTGTTTGAAACTGTTTAATTATAATTATACATAACAATTATTAAATTATAAATAAATTATAAAAATATTAAATTAAATTTACAGCAATAAACTTGAACAAAACAATATATATTAGTACAGCTAAATAGTTTATGTCTAGACTGGAAGATAGTTTTAAAGATTGTTACCTATTTTTTAAATATACCACTTTACATTGTATTAAGTTACTATCTATAATTATAAAGAGCTAATTTAATACACATATAAAAGAATTATTGCGCAAGAATTAGTTTATGTAATAAAATTATTAAAAAATAATAAACTTATTTAAAAATTAAAATTAAATACGTATATATGCGTGTGTGAAACATCTGCAGAGTAAAACAAACAAAATTAATTAGTGTAATTATTTTATAATTTATCTGCACGTTTAAATTTTAAAATATTACGTTGCTATTCAATTATTTATGACAGATAAAATAGCGAATTATATATTTTCAAATTTCATTAATAATTTGCAGATTATTATAGATTTCAAATACGTTCACCAATGATTTCGTCATGATTTTAATGAAACATTTTCCTGGTATAATCAGTCAGTATTATTACCTTCAAGTTACCTCCCCTTTCTTAATGTTATAATTTAATAAAATCATGGATAAAGTATGAATAAAGTATTTAAAAAGTAATTAAATCCAACACATTCAATTATTAAAATGCCTTTCAATAAATGCCTTTTAGACTATAAATTATGATTAATATTTATTAAATTAGATACAAATTAAAATAATAATAGTACACAAAGTATATTCAAATATGTCACATAACTATTTCTCAAATTAAAAAAGAAAATGGGCATTCTTTTATAAAATTTCAGAAATAAAAATATTCGAAAATATTTGGATCAGCATTTATAGATTAGTTGTATGCAAAAAAGTGTTGTCATAAATTTGGACTTATTTAATTGTATTTAATGTACTTCATAAGATCACGAACCTACTTTACAAATTAAGAACAATTTATCAATTTCAAAATTGAAGGCTTTTGCACCAATTTTTGGATTGAAATCTTTTAAAAGGTTTAACTTTTATTCGCTACTACTGTAACTCAGCACAATACTTGTATAAAATCAGGTTTTTATTACCTAAGTCTTTTTTGTTGAAGGATATATTTACATGTATGCGGCAGTCTGGAAACTCAAGTATTATGCTACTTTTAGTTCGAACTGCCGATATTTAGTTAACATCCACCCGTTCACCTTTTTTTTGCGATAAGTAACATTTCCGTCTTTTTTAATCTGATTTTTAGATAAAGAAGGCGTTTAAGTGTCTAATTTACTCTTGTCTGGAATTGGCAGTTTATCAAATATTTATTCGTAGATACTGTCTTAATTAATCAAGCTGTAACTGTTTTTCTATAAAGATTTAATAATTAGATATAAATATAATATGTTTAATATTAATAACATAATAATATTGTCATATAATATACTTAGATTTGGCGCACATTTAAAGATTAATTATTCATTTTATTAATAACAATCGTAAAGAATAAAATTATTTAAATATAAATTGTATATTTATAGGTTTTTTTAAATACAACAGTGTAAAAATGAGCCAATATATGGAAATAAAGTCATAGATTTAATCACTATTATATAATATTTCGAATAAATGTAGTTCAGAAGTTTTCTAAATATTAAACAAATAATATATTACAAAATTCCGAGATAAATATAACATCTAGGTTAAAAATTAAAAAAAACTTACTTTGTAAAAGATTCATCCGATGATTATAATTTTATTGACATAGCATAGTATACAGCCGTATGTATGGATGATGAATATATACGAGTATATATATATATGATCTTTTAATGCTATTAGTTAGTAGAATGAAATGATTTCCTAAAATAAATATTCTGCTACAGCATATTTGTTTTCTACATTCTCATCTATCTTCGATCTTCTAAATAATCTAATTTTATAAAACTTATAAAATTTAAAATATTTGGTATACTTTAGAAATAAGTGCACTTACAAGTACGTCGATTCATTAATTTTGTCATTACTAAATCGACAACGCTTTATGAGTATATAAATGTTAATTTTAATTTGCGATATAATTTCAATTTAACTAATTAATATTTGAGGCACTTCAGTCTTGACGCTGTTTCACTGTAACATATGTTTATAGATAAAAGGAAACGGCAGACTGAATTGCACTGTTAGATAGCTGAGTAATTCAAATATTACTATCTATAGGTTGATACAGCCGTATTTCTGCGTGTTAAATGTATATTTATATTGTAGTTTAGTTTAGTGTATAGTGCATAGTGAATAAAGTAAATATAAATAAAATTAGTAAACCACAAATTTTATTTAAAAAAAAATTAAATAAAGAAGTACACAATAATAATAATAAAATAAAAATGCATATTATATTAAATTAAATTTAACGTGGCATATTAGCTTTATTTCTTTAGAGTGAATAATCGTATTTTTCTATTATTACCAAACTGTAAATCAAAATACACAATATAAAGATGTTAACTGAATTTAACTTGCTGCAGTTTTTGCCTTTAATGTCTTTCCAGTATTCGATTAATGTTTTACAATTTTATTTAGCAAATGAATCTGATTTTATTTCATGTATGGACGTATTCAATATACGTAAAATAAAGAATATATTATAATACTCGCATTAAAGCAAAGAAAATTTTTCATTAATAAAAATAATAACAATTCATTTAAAATGGCCGCATATAAAAGGAATATAAATTTTAACACACCATTAATAATGAAATTGAATAAACAAGATTGTAAATCTATTAGACTGCATCATTGTCCCAATAGGAATCATTTTACGCTCGACGTATTAATGAAAGTATATCTGAGTGAAAAAGTGAAATGTATTTCATTTAAATTTGAGATGAGATATTTACGTTGTTTCGAACAATAAATTTGACGTAGTAAACATATTTCTCCTCTTTTCTGTAATTTTATAAAGGAAGATGAAGGCCAGATGTTGAAGAATTATAACACATAAAGGTAAATTAAATAACGCAACACATTTCACAATATTCGTTAAACGAATATTTTATTACAAACTATGTGTAACGAATAAACAATAAATATAATATATATACCAGATAAACAAGTTTTTGAGGCACACACGTCAGCCAACACAAGAAATCTCCATCACACATAAATGGAACACTGAAATATGTATAGTATTTATAGCTACTTTATTCGATTGATGACATGTGGTGAAATATATTGCATTATTTAATATAATTTTGTCTTAGGATCAATCAACATCTAGCCTTTATTTTCCTTAATTAAATTTGACATTTATCAGATTTTTCCGCTGTACAAATTAAAATTCTTACTTTATGTGAAATAGAATTTGTTAAAATTAATTCACTGTTAGAAACTAATATACTCATTTTTCTTATTATCAGGCATAAATTACTTTATAGAAAGTAATTATGTATGTATTTTGTAACTTTATAAAAATTCAAAATTAAATAATTGTGATATGTAACAATAAATAATAAATAAGTGTGAATTGTAATTATATTTAACATAGATCAACAGTATACATAAGATTTATTAAATTATTTACGAGTATTATATTACACGTCATAATATTACTAAATGAAACCTTGCTTTATGAAACTAAAGAATACAAATTGTATAACGCCGAAAAGTAACATTATTTCTAGCTGTTAACATATAACATTTTACTGTTAATATAAAGGCTACGCTGCGTTTCGCCTAATCGCATTAGGCCTACTCCATTGTTCTCTGAAATCAGTTGTGTCATTTAATTATAAAAGCGGTGAATAGCGTCTGACCTAGATGAATTATAGCATTTGGCCTATAACTGTATTCTAATGATGATGTAATAATACAGTTCACGCCATGGTATAATCGAA
>JAYRBW010121446.1:0-17003 GCA_036023295.1 Invenusta paracnida
GGGGGGGCGGTTGGGTTTATAGGGGGGTGTGTGGGCTTACTACGAGTGGTGTGGGCTTACAGAGGTTGGGTTTTGGTCTTATAGGGGGTTGTGTGGGCTTACTACGAAGGGTATTGGGTTATAGGGGTGGAGGTTGGGTTTATAGGGTGTTGTGTGGGCTTACTACGAAGGGTGTTGGATTACAGGGGTGGAGGTTGGGTTTATAGGGGTTGTGTGGGCTTACTATGAAGGGTGTGGGCTTACAGGAGTGGGGGTTTGGCTTATAGGGAGTGTTGTGTGGGCTTACAGAGGTTGGGGGTTGGGCTTATAGGGGGTTGTGTGGGCTTACTACGAAGGGTATTGGGTTACAGGGGTGGAGGTTGGGTTTATAGGGGGTTGTGTGGGCTTACTACGAAGGGTGTGGGCTTACAGGAGTGGGGGTTTGGCTTATAGGGAATTGTGTGGTCTTACTATGAGGGGTGTGGGCCTATAAACTCAACAAGGTCAAAACAGCGCACTATCCACCTCTCACTAGTGTCCACCTCACACATCACTAGTATAAAGCCACCGTTTTATATTTTTTCTTTTCTAAATTATACTAAATTTTCCAACATTTTTATTTTGTATAACAGGCATATAAAATATAACAGTTTCAAAATAAACCTAATATTGCTGCTTTCCTATAAAGTTGATTGTCTCCAAATGGTATCACTGAAATTAAAAAAATCAAGTGTGATAATTATCGTGACACATTAAATCCTTGTTCATCAATATACATATTTACGAGATTTTTTAATTCATCAACAATTTATACCATAACACAGAATCTATATATATACTGAGCAAAAACAATTAAAACAACAAGACAATAAAAATGCGGTATTTTGAGGCAGAATTCATTAAGACTTAGATGTAATATAAATTGTATTATATAAAACTTTAAAATTAAAATTCTTTAAAATTTTAAAGTCCGTATCTAGCATTCTTTTTTGTGAGATGGGAGGGTATTTACAGTCTCCCACACTCTCTTAAGGCCGTATTCACGAATGCGTATTAGTGCTGATCTCAAATTAAATATTTGAAGTTAGTTCGAGATTTCACTAACGCAGTTTATCTTAATCTAAGATTAAATTATGTTAAATTTAGTCCGAGATTCAATATATTTAATAAAAATATTATCATAAAATATATTAGTAAAAAAGAATCATTTTTCAACCAGATTGATCCCTTTAAAAGATATCGATCAATTTGTTTTCCCACACCTCGAATCATTGCGAAGAGCGATGCAGGATTTTGACTACTAGGCCGATTCCAAAACCTGTTTGCGCAACCAACCGTCTTTCACCCCAGTAGTAATGAAAGCGAAATTCGAAATAATAAAGACACATATTGATTTTATTAATAAAGAAGGACATTATGTTTAATAAAATGTTTGATTTTGACTGTTTTGATTCGTTTGTATATATGAATAAACAAAAACAAAAACGACAGCATCGTAAAAATGAAAGCCAAGTCGCGAGCTCCTCAAAGACAAAAGCTAAATTTATAATGATGATATGAAGTAGAGCGAATAAAGAATTGATTGTTACAATGATTATTGTTACAAATTCATATATATAGATTAATAAGTGATTATCTAAACTGAAAAATTCATAAGAATAGTACCAAAAAAATATGTAAAAATTCTTTGCAATGGTATAAATTGTACTATTATTTACTATTTTATATTAGTTATCCTATTAACTAAACATGTTTGTATTTATGTGAGTTTCATTACTTCTGTAAAATCATTCCAATTGCCAAGTATTCTTTCATAATTTTGTTGCTCTCCTGTTTTTATGCTATTTTCAGTTTAGATATATACACATGTTACTTATTAATCTATATATGGAATTTTACCAGTAATCATTGTAACAATTACATTTTGGCACCCTTTTCATATCAATTTATTTATTGGTTGTACTTATCATCAATATATCAATTTAGATTTTTTGATTTTTAATAACTCGTTTCTTGGCTTTCAATTTTGCAACAAATTTTTAGAATTTTGGTGTCATATTTTTATGAATTTTAGTGTTTAGACGTGTATAGTATACCTACCTACATATGCTCCATATTGATCTATACATTAATGTATTTTAAACATAAAATATTGTAACAATTATATCTTGGTGCAATGTTTATATAAATATCTTCAATGGCTGTACTATAATGTATCATCATTATAATTTTAAGTTTTTTATCTTGGCGTCTTTTTCTATCAATTTTTTAAATGGCTGTAATACCTACTTCTTATCACCAATATCATTTCAAGGTTTTTCTTTTGAGGAACTCGTTTCTTGGCTTTCATATTTGCAGACGCGGTCGTTTTTGTTTAAATAATAATTATAAGAAAAAACAACTTTTCATTGAAATTGACACCATTTAAAAAAAGTATTTAGATACCTTTTCAAGAGTTCATCTTAGTGGCATTTTGATACTTAGCGTTTGACGATTAAGATGATACCAAAAATATGTTGTTTAATGTATTCTAGCCTGATTTATTAGCGGTCAAAAATAGGCCTAATCTCCTTAGCATTTATGAATAGAGCATCTCTCAAGCTAATTGCTGATGCTCTTGGCTTGTCAATGCTACCGCATCGTTTAATCAACTACACCTTTTTCAAGAGTATTTCATAAGAAGTCAAAAGTTTTTCAGATTTTTTCAATATGTATTGCAGAATTGCAATCGATTATATTAAAAAATTGAATTCCGTTATTTAAAATTATAATTTTACATATATGTATAATCTATTGATAGTAGAATGCTTTTCAAGTAACTGGAGTATTTCTCAAACTATAGTAATTCAAAACAACAATTTTATAATTATGCACATATTTGGTAAAATAAGAACAATGAACATAATAAACATATTTTATAGAAAACAAAGGCCAACATTAATTAAATGTGGGGTTAACTATCGTACAGTTGTAGAAACTATATTTGGAGGATTGTTGTTGTGGGGAATTTTCCATAAGGATGCTATCAACTTCGTCACTTATTTTTACGAGATATATAATATGGCGTATCAAATTATAACAGCAATTAAATTACTTTTAATCAATAAAATAATTTAATAGCTGCTAAATTATTTTTAATGATTATCAATGGAATATTATAATTATTGATTACATATACGGTTTATTTCAATAATAATTCAACGATTTAAATAAGATTATACCAATGCAACTATCAATAGATTATACATGTAATTAAATATACATTTACAAATGGTCTAAAAATTGCAAATTAATAATATAATTATTTATTTAAAAAATTTTAATACGGTGTATTTTATGTTATTCAGTAAAACAATGTTGAATCTAAATTGCCAGAAGGCAATTATTTTAAATTCTAAAATTATATTTCTTTATTCAGTAGAAAAATGTAATGAATTTATTTGTATATTGAATTTAACATGTATATATGTAAAAATTATAAATTTAAATAATTGAATTCGATTTATGAATATAATCGATTGCAATTCTGCAATACATTTAAGGAATTTTAAAATACAAGTAATTTTTTTAAATCCTAATTGATTGATTTTTCTGAAATACATTTTACGTTTTCTAAAATTAAAATTAATTTTCTAAATTACATTTAATGTTTTCTTAAAAAAATTGATGTTTTCTTAAAACAATGTTTTCTTAAATGCATGATAGATTTCTGAAATACATTTGATGAAATCTGAAAAGCTTTTGACTTCTGAAATACTCTTGGAAAGGTGTAGTTCATAATCTAAGAAAACTATCGCAATATTCAACTTACTAGTAGCTTTGAATTTAAAGTAAACTTTCCAATCATTTTAGAAGTTTGACCCATAGATACTTAAAAATAATATAATCAATTTGTAACCTAAGAAAATTGAATAAAAAATTAGACAGACGCCATTTTATCAGGTTTTCTTATGTTTTATATTGGTAACAGTATTCTTGCCAAATAAGAGTAGTGTTACTATTGAAAACACTGGATCCAAAAATTCATTTGATTGGCCAATAACATATGATGACGATATTCTGATTGACCGTATTGTCTTGTTATGCAATCAATAATAATATCCCTATTGATTGAATAACAATATGAAAGCAAAACAAAGGAAAAACTTATGAAATGACAGTTTAAAAATAATTTGTTTGTGTCTAAAATATCCCTTGAACTAAATATAACCCATAACAATAACGTTGATATCAAATAAATGTACTCTAATATGATTTATTAGCAAGCATGAATAGACCTGGTTATTCTCCTAACTTTCCAATTACAGGTCTAATAGAGTAAATGGAGACCCTTAAATGTAAAAAAATGTTTTTGATGACACTGAATGCTACAAATAGTAAAAATAATGAACAATTTAGAAGATACAGGAATATTTTTCTTTTATAAAATAGAAACGTATCATAATATAATTATACTATAGAATAACATTGATAAATATAAGCATATATATATAATTAATAATATATATATATCTGCAAGTACTCACCGATAGCTAAAATATAGAATATAATTATCGTAGCCATGTAAATAGTATATATAAATTTCTTACAATTTCAAAAGAGAATTATCTCAAGAGTACGAAATGTATGGCCTATGTCCTACTTTAAACAAATTGCAAGTGAATAATTTCAGTTATTAACTGAAGAATTCGTTTCCAATGAGTTATCTGTTAATTTCAAAATTACAGATTAATTTACTAGCAAATATTGATTATTTGTAGTTTAAACTATTTATTTGAAGCTACTTTTAAGTTTAATAAATGAATTAGATACACTATATGCTATCCATAGATATAGAGTAGGATACATATATAAATTTCAAATACATATCTATGATGCTATCTATGCTATATATGCACCATAGAGTAATTATTCTATTCTGTTTAATTACTCTATGATATGCATTTTCAACCATAGAGAAATTATAATAAATATTCTAATACTATACATATTTAGAATAATTATATTAGAGTTTAATTACTTTATATGCTTATATAACTCTATTATATATAACTAAATATATGTATTTCGCACTTAGCTCAGTAATCGAAAATATAGTTTAAAATATAATATTAAATATTTTGTACTATATTATATCGCCATTGAAAGATATTCTCTTTAAACGTATAGGTGCTCTTTGAAAAATGTTATGAATAAGTTTTCAGAAAATTTATAAATATATAATAACTCAGATTAAAATATTCGTCATGTATATAAGATTTCCATAATTATTTCCTATCAAATAAGATTTATTGTCAATTATTTTGTGGACTCATTTCGACAGAAATAAGTATTAATAAACGTGGTTCACATTAAAGAAAAAGCAAGATACATATATTTTAATGAATAGTCTAACTATATATTAATAATATAAATTGTATCTCAATTTTATACATACGTACTATGCCCAATAAGGACTGTTATATCAGGATTTTCTGTATAATTCTGTTATAATAAAATAACTATTTATTGAACAGTTATATATAACCTGTATAATAGCCACGATTGAATACCTATATATAGTGAAGAAAATTCTCTACCTGGGTTTATGGTAATAAAATCTAGGATTTATATTATTGATTGAAATTTTGTTAAACCTTTTTATACATTGAGACGTATGTATTGAGAATGCGCATAAGTTTGTCTTTTTAAGACTGATAAAAGTATGCATTGTATATAAATACAAGTGCATTCTATTTATATATTAAAAATAATGTGTAACTACTATATATTAAAAACTATATTATTATAACCTCTATTAAGTGAAAAGGTTTAAAAAGTATTCAATTAATTAAAAAAAAAATTTATTGAAAAATACTCAAATAAACATGGAAGTCGAAAAACATTTTAAACACAGCCAGTAAGATAGCGTAGCATAACAATAGTCAATTAATATATTCTAATTAAAATGTTCCATCGTTATTAGTTGTTAATATTGTTCAAAATAGTAATAAAAAAATAGACAAAAGTTTGGAATAAAGGCGCTGTACAGTCATATTACTAAAGAAAATCAGTCTTGATTAGATAAACCCCAAAAATATCACATGATGATATTAAACATTAAATTATTAAAATGTGGTCATCACAGTGTTTTCATATATAAATCATGCAGTAAGTTTGTTAGTGACGAGGATTTATACACGACATTCATTGTCAAGAAATTATATGATTAAAACAGCTTAATCAACAAATAACTATAATAGCGTTCGGAGCTATAACTTGGTTTCGTTGTTCAGAATAAGTATTCAATTCTCATAAATAGGTAAGTGGTGTACATTTAAAAGAAAATCCAACGCTACTAAAAACTACAAACAAAAAAAGCATAATTATAAAATGTAAGATAATACAAAATAACAGTGTTACTGGAAGCAGCGTCAAACAATGTTATCATGAGTAGCTTTTAATGAAATAAACATTTGAAATATGTATATCTAATTATGCCTTCATAGTACATTTGTCTAGAATATGTAGATGACTAAATAACACACAAGGGAATCCATACTTTGGCACGTTATTTAAAAATAAATGTATAATTCAAAATATTGTTGTATTTAATAGAGTCTGAGTGTAGTCAGTTTAATTGATACGATTCTATATAAAACAAAACAACATTTAATATAAAATTATAAACAATATATTAAGCATAGTATTTTTGTATAAATGTAACAAATTATAATTGTTATGTATTTATGTAAATAAAATTAATCGTCTCGTCTATTGCATATAGATGGGGGGGAGGGGTAACGTAAAATAATAGTCCATTATAGTAAACTCAGTCATAAATATAATAAGTAAAATAAATATATCATGTCATCTAACAATGTTTGCAAAGTTCCTAACGTTACAAGTAGGTAATAAATTCTCAATACTCAAATAAAAACGTTATTATCGAGCGTTTGATTTAAAAAATATACCTATATGAGTAAGTACACAGGAGACAACATTTTTAATAAATATGTCAAAAAGATGCCTAAATTATACAAGACATTATCCATTTTGTGTGGGAGGATATATCAAGCACGGAATAAACTTTAAAATAAGACTAAAGATAGTGTCATTCACTATATTATGCAATTATTGGCCTTGATAATATTGAATCGAATAACTTATTATTAAACTATTGAATATGTATTTTTTTAGACAATTATAACATATATTTATCAATAAGCTAATATCTGCACAAATTACTATCCAATTTTAATGGCAAATGGATCCTGAATTCCTCAATGTATACAAAGGATAAAAAATAAAAGTGATTCAATACTATTATATTTATGTTCATTGATATTTATGCTACTAAACTGCAATAACGTCTCAGATAACGATGACAGATTTATTAGACAGATTTCAAAATTAGAAAACTAATAAGAAAACTATTTATAAAATATATGATACACGCATCAAAATATCATTCACGATAATCAATGTGTTTTCAGATAATCAACATTTATTTTACCCAAGTCAGTCGAAAAATTTCAGCAGAAGCTTGAACCACTTTTGGAAATAGAATTTAACTGAAATGCCTCACAATTATAGCTGCTTGATTTATTCACCTCCTTTTCCTAGCTTATAATTGAAAGGTTGAATTTTCAAGTTATCTAATAAGAATGTTTTTATGCAGCTTTCGTGAACAACTGAGAATATAATTTAGTTGAAAGCAAATATATCGATAAACATTAATAGTTGTATATATACTGACCATCCTGTCTTTCTGTATAATAAAATAAAATATTATATTGCTTAATGAAATGTGCTCTATAATGCATTAGACCAAAAACTGTTTCATTTAAATCTACAATAAAGCTGGAAAGTTGTGCCCAATCAGGAGTTTTCTACTTTTTTCAATTCACCCTCCATCTTCGATGATCGACTAATCGTCATAATCGGTGATACACTGGCCCGAAGTGATTACTTTGAGCACTTCCTTCTTCTCCGGGACCTCGATAATTCTGACCACGTTCGGAGCTTCCGTCCCAATGTGCCACCCGGTGATGATAATGACGCGGTCACCCCCGGTGAGGAAGTTGCGTTCTCGAGCTCGATCGATGGCTACGTTAATGCGCATGTCCATATCCTCGCTCCAATCATCTTGTTTGTCCTCTGAAGAAGTCATCGAGCCGAGAATTGTTACAACTTTATGAGCTAAGTAATTATATGCATTACTAGAAACTACTCTTAAGAAATAAAAGTAAACAATATAATTGTTCTAAGTGAAGTGACAATGTAGCAGGTTAAATATTATCGGTATATTATGTCTAATTTTTTTTAATCATTTTTAGAACTCTAAGTAGTAAATTGAAAAAATACAACGCCATCAATTTTCATAGCTTATTCTTATGGGTTAAAAAATTATGAAAATGTCTGATCGGGAAAACCATAAAAATTAAACTTTACGTCCAATGGATTCAACTATATGTTATTGCGTTTAAAATTAGGAATTACATGGGCTTTAAGAAAATGCTCCTCGAATAAAGCAGAAATCTTAAAACATACCGCATTCGCATTCAAGGATAAGGGCATAAGACGCTTTGCTCATGGAATATATCTTCTATTGTTTAACTTTGCTTTATACCTACCCTCACAGTAGATTGGGTGTAGCCCTCGGTAGAGGTTGCACATTTTGGCGACAACTCGGCGTCGAGTAACTGTTAAGATTGGACATGGCGGTCGATAACTCGCCACTTGATAGGCTAATCTGTTAATAACACAAGAAGGGTAAGACGGTCATTAACCTATCGATCCATATCAGGTGTTTCCGATTTTTCCCATTGAACTATTTCCCATTTTATAATGCCTATCTTCGAAACAAAGCATCGAATTAACGTGAAACTTTAAATATGCAATAATTAGATCAACAACGTATTGAAATTTCAGAGAAATCTTTAGTAGCTTCATCAGAAACCGTATATGCTAAAATTCATAGTTAGTATGTCATAATACAGCTAAAAGCATATTTATGTCGCGACAGAAATACATATTAAAAAAAAGAACACAGTTCCGTAAATACATAAAAATGATACATTTCAGATTAGATATGGAAATAAAATAAATCAGTATCTGCCTTACTGACAGATTTAATGTTGGCTAAATGATCAAATTTTAAATTCTAAAATAATTGTATACTTTTTTAATAACACTGCATCAACATACTTCCTGTAAGCCAGATTTAATTATTATTGCTGTAGTGGGAAATTAGATATAAAGATTCAGAGATACAGATTATACAGATTTTACACGGAACGCATCGCCTATAATACACCTCTTTTCAAACTCCTTTGTTTACCAAAACTAAAATGGAATAATAACCTACTTTCCGGTAGTGGTGATAACGATGATCGCAGAAGCACGAGATTTAAGTGATGCCTCAACGGCACTAACAGCGACAGCGCAGTTGGCATCAGCTTCCTCTGCAGGGGTGACCTCCCGTTTGAGTTCCAAGAAGAGGCTGCGATGATAGAGTCCTGACTCCGCCTCTCGAAGGATCTTTATGGAGGATAAAGTGCGGTTATGGCTAAAATGAGGAGCAAGCTCAGACTTGTTTACATTCAATATCCTGCAATTTTATTCATTCGTCTTAAAATTCTGAATTTTTAGTAAAACCGTAGAAACTTCGGAGAATCTACTGTATAGAACTGGTCTGCAAGCTGTTAGACACCCAGTATACGTATAAGTGACAGTCTAAAAACTAAAAGAGAAAATAGAATTATGTATCAACATATTTGAATTTTTCGACAAACACTCAACAATAAAAACAGTGCACAACGAAGAATTGCTTCTTTTTTGTTTCGATACCCTTCTCTTTTAACCCAGCTAGTAATGGAATGGAAGGAGTGCATAAACAGGGTTACGATGGTTTAGTACAATTAAAGAATAATTCTAATATCCGAATAAAACATTTTACATATTACATTAAATATGCTTTAATTATAAAGAGCTTTCGAATTAAAACATTCTTGTTATACTTCCTTATACAAATGCAAGGCAAGGAGATTGAGAAAACAGGATAACTGAACTCTTTCTATTTTTAGTAACATGACACTATTAAGTTGCTCTCATATTACTTTGCTCTTTTAAATTTTGCGAAGCCATAGTATCAGTATACAAAGTATTACTCATCTACTCTCACTATCCTGTTTATATCGGATGCGATTTATAACGCAAATTTGAGTATTGTGCAAATCTATAAAGAAAATGATAAATTAAAGTACATACGAGTATATATGTAGATTGCATTAATGGAGATTATCTACTGAAATACCTATTAAGACACAAATATTTAATGTTTCTAAATTACACCAGAAATTATTACATTAAATTAATTAAAATTCTTCTCTAATCAATTACTTGTAGCCCACTAGTATAGGTGACGAAAATCAATAAGAAAACATCAGCTAATTTATTTGATTAAAGACAAAGGTTGCTTCCTAAACACAGTATTCGTCAGTGTGCTATCAATCTTGTTAACTCACACAAAACTATTGAAGTAAAGAAACAGTAAAATGAAAATCGGGTTCCTCTAATGTTGATTGCAACCTCAAACTGCAACACTTTTATGAAATGTTTTTTATAATGACCATATAGAAATAAAAATAGTTAGGTTTAGAGTAAATTAGAAAAGTAAATATTGTTATCACCAAAAATGACACATTGCTTTTATACGGTTCTGTTGAGTGTTTTGAAAGTAGATAATCTAGATAGATAATTTAATCCTCTATAAAATAGTATTAATTATTATAAAATTATAGTAATACTATGTAAAAATATGATACATAAATTACTATACATAATATGTATATCGATTTAGGATTTAAAGGAAGATTTGCCTGGAGTATGCTTGCAAATTCTTGACTAACCAAATTATGTCGAGATTCCAGTTTAGAAAATCTTATCCTATGCCTAGCAAAGGACACTTCAACTATATAGAATCTAGGCCCACCTCATGAGCAGTCTTGAGAGCGCTGATTGGATAATGGCCACGAGCGGTCTCTGGGCCCAGAATGATCCCATCTGCACCGTCATTGGCTGCGTTGGCGACATCACTGACCTCCGCACGTGTGGGTCGGGGCTTGTGGCGCATTGACTCGAGCATCTGAGTGGAAACGATGACCGGCTTCTTGAGACGAAGACACCGCGCAATGATGTTCTTCTGGAGAATGAAGACCTTTTCAATGGGCAACTCAAGACCAAGGTCACCTCGAGATATGATGATGCCATCGGCTTCCGCGATAATTCCCTCAAATCTAAGAGTACATAATAGAAGTAAGACCACCTAGCTAGTAGTCACTTGCGCAACATTAGTACAATAGTATATTAAAGAATCCGGTTGGCAGAACAACGTCAACTCTTAAGTGTGACTGCTAGTTGTTTTCAGTACAAATGAGAAGTATTTGCTGGAATTGTGTAGTAGATATTAGAAACAAATAAATATGCAATATGATTCAAAAGCGAAAAAATAAGTTTTGGAAATGTTCACAAAAAAGAGGCGTAGCCATGGTGCTTGCTAGCTAGCGTCAACAGTTTTAGGGGAAAATTGATTGAATTTTGCGGAAAAAAATGTGTCTTCTTACAATAGTAGCTACTATCAAATTCCACTTTAGTTTATTATAATAGATATTTCTTGTGTGACGTGATTTTTCTGTTTAGATACTCGTTTTTGATTAGAAGACTGGCCTTATTACGTAAATAAATGTGTGTGTTTTTCTAGTGATTAATTTAAGTACCTGTTCAAAAAAATGCATATTGTCCAATCAAATTAGCACACGAAGACATTGGAAGAAAAAATGTGACTGGTTAAATCCGGTAAAAAATCATATTTATGCATTTCAACGAATAACCACGGGCGAAGTTATTATTAAAATAATAATATTTAATTATATAATTTAGTGCAATGTTTTCATTCAGTAAATATATATTTCAAAATAAATTCAAGTTATACGGCATAAATTTTAAAAATTGAGTGACTGCAAATATAGCTCAAAAATATTAAATTCTATGCATGTCCAATTTTTTTGGCATTTTCCAACATTACTTGAAAGATTATCCTTATCGATAAAAGTAATTCATTTTACTTGAAACCATTGATATAGTCGAATATAATATGGATTTCAAGAATGTTAATTAGGCTAAATATGATTTAACCATTTGTCGGCGGCTACATGAAAGAAATTGAGTGTCTCAGCAAAATTCATAAAATATACCTTTAGTAGAATAGATAACACAAATTTATAACGAAATATATAATATATTAAAATATTGAAAACATAATTTACCGGTATAGGCACTGTAGCTGTTTCGCAGGGAAAATTTAAATGTATTCAAAAGTTTGTCTTTCTACATAATGAAGAAACCGCCATCAATATGAAAAACTATTTATATATAAAAAGGTAAATTCGACATGATAATATAATTTAATATAATAATTTAAAAGAATATATTATCTTCAGTTATTATTATCAGTGGACAATTGTCAAAAAAAGGTAAAAAATAGTTGAGTAAAATGCCTACAAATAAAACAATACAAGTAATATGGTATTTATTAATAACAGATAACTGAAAGAGACATAATAATGGATAATTATGAATAAATAAAAATCCGATATTCATTGAGTTTCCAAAATTTATTTATTACATAAAAGATTACTATGAAACTCGAATGTATATATATATATAGTTAACATATATACAACATTGATTGCTCATATAATTATATAAGTAAATGAAACATTTTATCGCCATAAAAAATTGTTCATTGTAGGTAACATAATATATATGCAAAGAGGATATAATATATACCTACATCATTATTTATAAATATTATTAATAAAAAATGCAGCAAATTTGTACCAAGTATACTCGGATAAAATATTATCCTTGAAAATCAGAAATATTTTAAATGACCAGAATTTGATACAATATAATTTTGGTACACATTATATAACTATTTATTCCATAATCAATAATTTATAAAAATGCTCCTTCAACAGAAAAATATCCGTACACTGCTATTGTTGATCTATATATTAAATACTTGCTGAAAGTCATCATAATTATAATCCATTTTGAAATCTATAGACAAATATTCTGTTAAAACTAAATGTGATTTTTTATGTTGATAGTAATTCCGATTGATAATTTTGTTCAAAAATTAAATTTCAAAACGGAGCGAACTTTTGCAGATAAGTGTCTATTGTTCGATTAAGACAACAACAATTTATAAATATATTTGTAAAAGGATAAAGCATACACAAATAATATATTAAATTCAAGTACTGTGCATGTGTAGACCTAATATCAGACTCAGTTTTTGCTCAAAATTAAATATTTACCATATTTGTAGCTACACAACTTTTTATTTATGATTTAATAATATCTAATGAGTCGAATTTTTTTGGTTTGTTTTCACAAACAAACAAACAAACAAACAAACAAACAAATAACATACATTTCATATCATTACATTCCAATGTACTTATAGCCAATGATGGATACTACCAATTAAATAATAAACGCTATGATTTTAAACATCAATAGAAGAACTCACACATGTTTAAAAACACATTTCCAAATCGTACGAGTGTTATAGTAGGCGAAATACAAAGACATTGATGCACATTAAAACTATAATACTGTATTTTTCCGATGATGGAGCATTCATTATACGCTAAAAGTTGTTGTATACTGCAAAAAAGACAAATGTTAAAATTATTGTTTTTATGGCGATGAACTAACTCGTAATGCATACTCTCTCAATGTATACAATTTATTTATAACCAAACCGGTTTCTAGATATGTAAGAAGCCACTTTTATGTATATGAAAATATATAAATATGAGCTGAATTCGTTATCTCTCGTTTGGAGTTACTTTATGAACACGTTAAAAACTATTTTTTCTAATAATCTATCAACTGCATTCAAATATAATTCTTCCCTATTGTAAGCTGTTATAAATATCAGGTTTATTCTTCCTAATATTTTCATTATACTGCGTAGAAATTCGATGCTTGGGATTATAAACGGAATCTATATACGGTACCTTTGTTAATTTCGAGGTGTGGACAGTAACTTACCCGCTGAAACGTAAGAAAAGGTGAAAGAATACAATTCTATGTGTGTAACGATGAAAAATAAATGAAATAAAATTGATTTTGATACAAAATTCATATTTATAAAAGTAAATAAGCAATAGTTAACAACTATAACATTATTTGATAAAATACATAATCTAATAATTATGCTTCATATTAATTAGTGGATTGCACACATATAATGCTTAAAAGTAAATATCAAGAAAAGAAACATTTAGTTAGTAATTGAAATAATTAGTATACGAATGTTCTAAATTAAAATTCCAATTATACTTACTGGTCTAGAATTATTTATACAGCCACTAGCAAATAAATAGCTAAATAAGTCACATATACAAGATTATTAGTCAAATCATACGCTTAAACTTACGTTTTGGCGGCATTTTTAGTTTCTATTTTGGCAATGAGCGCAATGCTATTGTCAGCGGAGCCCATCACGGAACGTATTTTCTTAACATCTTCGCCAGATTCGATAAAGCTGGCAAATACCATATCCACCTGAACAAAATAAAAAAATACCACGAATTGTATCAATATCTCCTCTTTAAATATATGCTACTAAGAGAAAAATGCAAGTAGTACATAATTTTAACTTTTATATAATAACCAATAAAGATCTTAAATCCGATAAGTAAATATTTAGTTTAAATAAATCAATCAATAATAAGGGGTATACTACACAAATTTTCAATGGATTTCAGGATAGGTGGAGTTAGAGTAACGTTGAGTTATTAAAGAAATTACTGATAATAGTTTTATTTTTACTACTAGAACATGAGGCTATAATAATGCGCAATATAAAAAAATGTGTTTTAATGAAGAAAAAAGTAATCCGTTATAGTTTGATTTCAAGAAAATATTTTATATAATAAATGAAACAGACATTTTTATTTGTTTATAATAGTTAATATACGTATTTTAAATCAAATTAATATTTAACTATAAACGGCATAATTTACTTATGTTAGTTAATTGTAGTTAGAAAATATAAACCAAATGCTTAATATTATTCGTTTTAATACAAATATTGTTTTCGAACTGTTTTACACTAACCCTAAATCTAACCCCAGTTTAATTTATTATGTTAAAATGTCTAATTTAAGAAAATTTAGATTGTTATTATGTGTTTGACAATCTTTGCATCTACGAAACTAAGCAACATAATTTGCTTTTATTTAATTTTGGAAAGATAGCACACAAAAATGTTGTCCTTCTTTATTTACGAGAATTTGGAAAGCTCCAATAATTATAGAAATGATAAGAGACAGCTTTATTGACTATTTAACACGTCTCATGAAACCTACAGACTACTTTAATTTACGTAAAACTGAAGTTCAGTAAACCAAAACCAATCAAAATTCAAAATGTGGAGTAAGAGATGAGTGCAAATTAAGTGTCATTTTTCTAAAAAATAGATAAATTTAGTATTTTTCGCGCTCCTAGCCCAGTGTTTGTATATGAGAGAAACAACAAAACTGTTGAATAATAACTCTATCTGATCCAAGATAATAGGACATCGAGATCCTAACTGTGTCATTCTGATCCAAGATAATAGGACATCGAGATCCTAACTGTGTCATTTTTTGGCCTTTTTATATAACTTGCCGCATAATTGAAATGGTTAAAAATCTTGGCGATAGGAGTAATGTTTTAAAACTATTTAAAATGGCTTTTAGACTGATTCTTTGTTTTTCCGGTCTGGACATTTACCAATAGATCTAGAAAGAAAAGTAATCAATGTACAATTATAGATCAATGGATGATGGCGTAGTTGTCTTTAGTATCGAAGCCTTTATTCAAATTAATGATAAAACGAAAGAACGGATCACAAACCTCATTTTCGATGGCAAAGAGAAGACTCTGGCGGTACTTCTCCAAGACGGAATACTTGTAAAGGGCAGATCGGGGCAGCTGGACACGTTTGCTGCCTCCAAGGAGACCTAATGGGAAATGGTGTGGGCCGCATTGAGACATGCACACGAGAATCGAAATACTACAGAGAGCACGCTATAAAAATACATGGCAAAATATTCTATATTAAAAAAAGCCTTTTATAAATAAAAAAGAGAAACATGATTTAAATATTATTCTTCATTTGTTTTTGTGAAGAACAATTATGAATACAGTTTTGATTAAATTATATACCTATATACTAATTGTATACCTATGCAGTATTATTTTCTATTTTTCAATGTTTGATAATGTGTTTTTTATTTTAGCGGAAGATTTTGAAAATCTAACTAAATATATTTGGAAGAAATGTAGTAATTCAAAAGTGTATTCTGACTTATACAAATATATTTATAAATAAAACAAAGTTTACTTTTGACTGACGTAATGTTACGCTTGATTGCCTCAAATCTCAATAAATTTAAATTATTCTAAAACCATATTGATGGCACAAACAAGTTTATAGAATTTGAATAAATATTGAGTTATTGATACACTCTAAATAAAACTTTGATAAATTTACAAAAAAAATTGTAGATATGCAAGTTTTAATTTGTAAAATTTTAATATTTACAAATTAAATTTGTAAATTATGCCAATTTATTTTTTTTATTATAAATATACAGATAATATTTATAAATACTTTTGATAATTTGTTAAATTTACAAATTTAACTTGTAAATGTTACTAATTTACAATTTATATGTACATTTTGTAATTTAATGTTTTATTATTACAAAAGATGTATATTTATCTCATGTGTATAATATATAATATATTTAAATATCGTCATCATCAAGGTCTATACGTCCCTCGCAGCACATAAAGTTAATCAAATGTTAAATAAACGCTTGACCTAAATTGTTTACAAACATCTTTTGTGACTTTTTTAAACGTAAAATAAATATCTTGTCAAAAATGTTTATCAAACTTTAGGTGTACGCTATAGA
>JAYRBW010121457.1:0-17002 GCA_036023295.1 Invenusta paracnida
TGGAAGTTCCGGTTGAGTTGAAGAACACTCGTCGACCCGTTGAATCGTCTTTGTTCGCCTTTGATCGTGAGAATCGCATAGTCCTCACATCCTACATACCAAAAAGAAACAAGGTCATCATTTTACTTATCTCCTCACACGCCGGAAAGGATATTGTACCTGTAAATTCAAATAAAACAAACAACTAATTCTTGATTATAATCAAGGCAAGAAAGGTGTCGATCAGATGGACGAAAACGTCGAGGAATATACGAGTATCCGAAAAATTGTGAGGTGGCCGTTTCTGTTCTTCAACGCTTTCATTCTCAGAAAAAAATTACTCGCCGAGCAGTAGAAAACAGTTCTTGAAATCTTTGGTCAGGCAACTGTACGCAAAGCGCAAAAAGGAGATATGAGCGAAATCAACGCTACCACATTCATCAAAAGAAGCAATCATAAGTCTAGGTTTCGTTGATTTCCACAGAAATCCTATGGGGGCAGCGCAAGTAGTGGTGGGTCGCTGCAGACAATGTGGGAAGACAAGTCGATCGATGTGACACTTGCCAACGGTTCATTTGTCCTGTCCTGTACACAGAATCACAATAAAAACTTGCAAATGCACACTGTGTGCATAAGTACATATTTCCGTTTGCCTACATTTTGTGTATAATTACGTCTGTTTTAGAGATAAGTATGTACATTTTCCGTATGTATAATTATAATAAATATATAATGTCAAAACCTCGAGATGCAAATGTACATTGTGTGCATAATAACATATTTCCGCATAACTATGTACATGTTTGTGTATTATTACATGTTTTACAGATAAGCATGTACATTTTTCCTTACGTAATTATAATAAATATATAATTTCAAAACGTCGAGATTTTCCAACCAATGTCTTGGGATATAGATCAAAAAGTCTTTAGATCTAAAAATAGAGGATGATGTCACCACGGTATGACTTTAACATTGATATTTTCTGATCGGGTTTACATGACTTCCTATATGTCGATAATACATTTATATGCATAAAAGTACTTCCTTTAGGAGTTATGGGCAGTTTTATATACAAAATGGCGGACTGTTTTCAAATATAGCAATATCAAAATAGCTAGCTCTCCATGAATATAATGTCAATATAATAAATATATTAAACATGTATAGTAAAATAATTATGATTTTTAGTGAACAAAATAAAACATGTTACAAAATGTAAACACGTATACCGATAAGGGTTAATATGCTATAATTGAAATCGTTTGATCTACATTATGGAGATGGATAATTTCGCTTCTAGTTGTTATTGATCCATTTCTATCGGTTTAGTACAAAGACATTTAAGTATACTACCTTTATTTAAACGTCTTTGGTTTAGTAGGTATATAGAATAGAAATGAGAGTTAAATAGAAGTGACATGGCTATGATGACTCGAAATTCAGTGTTCAAGCTTCGATCACCCCGAGACAGGAAATTCCAAAGCTATTTATAGACTAACGCGTTTAATATGCAAAAATGGTACGAATGTATCATGATTCCGCACAGATTTATTAGCTAAGAAGAAATAAATTTACTAAAATTTTATATTATTCGAAAACTAAAGATCTACATTTTTTAAATATGTAAACGGAAAACTGGTAACTACTATTAACTTTAAACTAGCCTATTCTAGTTGTTTCCTTATGGAGTCACGTGATTTTGAGCAGCTTCATCCAAGACCCTAAGATTGGATTCGGGTCTTACTCCGTATCTGAAGTTGTATACTATTTAGCATAGAGTATTGATAGATTATGTATTGATTGTGTATTATTGTATTATTGTTGATTATGTATTGTTGATTGTGTAATTACTCTATGCTGTTTAGGTTTGCTGTTTCGCTTCTATTAACTCCTATTTTTATGTTTTAGTATAATTCCATCTCTCTGGTGACGGTGATCAATTGTCAACTTGCATTGAGAACAATAAAATCAATAGCAATTTTATTAACCAATAAGAGACTGGACAGATTTACTAACTAGCTGCGCTGAATCGCTGAACGCTTAATTCTTCCAAAATATTTGATATTTGTCAATTTATGAACTTAAACACTAATTATCTAAGCTCCATGACATCGGATCGGAACAGTTTTAATATATTTGTAATCCTCTCGTTTCATTGTATTAGCATACGAAGTTACAAAGAAATTGGATAAAATTAAAAATTCGTTATTAATTGAAAATCTGAGAAAGAATGAGAAACAATTATTCTAAAATGCTACATTTTTAAGTGCTATATTTTCAAAACTACTGAACTGATTTTCATGAAATTTTCACACCAGATAAATGTATAAGGGGAATTGTTAAATATGACATCTCAATGTTTAAATCGATTAAATTTTCTCTGCAGCTGTTTAAAAAAACATCCGATTTTCAACTATCCTATAATATCTACTGCATGTATGTAGATATAGTAGTTAGTTAGCTAGTAACTATTAGTCTAGATAATTTTAGATCGTTAAAAATGGCGAAACATTAATTCTACTTAGTAGAAAATAAAAAAATTATGCTTGAAATATACGCATATTTAACATAATAAAAATTTAGTATAACATTTTCAAATTCGTTTTCAAATAAATAGGTATTACATATTCGATAGCTTTGTTTTATGTCATTACCTGCAATTCTGTATTTGAGAAACAAAATCATAAATTTTCTGATATTTACATAGATAGCTACGAAGATGTTGATATTGATGTACTAACAAGTATAGATTTAAACAGTTTTGCTGATCTTTAACTATATAATTTATAAAACTATTTAGAAATGCAGACCGAAACTTTCTTATGTGTATAGGAAATAAACAGTAACATTTTATTTTCAATCTTTGTTGAATGATCTTTTTCAATAAGATAATAGACGGATGTAGTGATTAGCTTGAGAGATACTATTAGTAACTAATCAGCTATAGTCATTATTTTTGACCGCTAAAAATCAGACTAGAATGCATTAAAAAGTTCAGTTTTGATACCAACGAAGTTGTCAAGTTCTCGGGAATGAAATGTATTTAAGTTGGACTTTATAAAAGTATCTTGATACCATTTTAATACGGGTCAATTTTGATTAAAATGTATTTCTTCTTAAATTGTTTTACAAACTAGGAACAAATGCGTCAGCAATTGGCTCGAGAGATGCTAGCTGCTCTGACCATACACAATACTTAGGAAAATAAACCTATTTTCCGTTGATAAACCAGGCTTGAAGTGTATTAAGAAACTCAATTTTAATATCAACGCAATCTTCAGTGCATAGAATCAACATTGAAACATTTAAGTGAATATCTAAATACTTTTGATAATATTTATGAATAATAAATTTCGATGAACAACTGTTATTTATCTTTAGGACTAAATCTAAACAGGATTATCCATACAAATGGATCACTAACAGCTAGAAGGGAAATTGTCCATCTCTGTAATGCAGACACACGGCACAAAACGATTTCAATTATAGCATAAACTGTTGTGTTGTACAACGCCGCATTCTTATGGGAAACTCAATGCAGGAGTATCGATTGCTTCGAAACAGCGCTTATAGGTATAAGCGAGACATGAGGAGAATTTTCAAATCAAAAACACGACCCGATCAAAGCATATCTTATCTGGACACTGTCAAGACTTTACATGTAAAATTTTCTGCAGATTCTAGCAGTGAAAGCCGTTTTTCAATAGCTGCCTAAATAACCGAGCTATCGCGAGTTTTAGGATACCTTTCCTGTCTATCAAATATTAAAAAGAGGCCTTTTGCCCCGAGTAAGAGTTCTCGGTGTGTCACGTTTTAAATAAAATTTCCGTTCTAGAGTTGTTTATTTATTTTTGTGGGATTATCACAATAAGATGCAGAAAAAGTGTTTGTTCTTCTTAGTAGTATTTTTATTTCCTTGATTAATATTGTCGTTTTGTAGAAAAATAAGTTTTATCATTAAACTATCTTTCTGGTAAAATCGAAGAATGTTTTTTTTATAAATAAAAACAATGATACCGTCTTACCTTACACCTATTAATAGTAAATAATAGATTTGAAAATTACGTTTAATTAGAAAGATATTCGATTCGACTAAAATGTAGTAATTCAATGTAAAGCGGAAAAATTATGATAAGCCAAATATTTTAATAGAATGTTTAAATTTCCATTTTCAAGTGTTTAGTCTAGAATTTGACTTTTAAATGCAAACATAATCGGGTAGGCAGTCTTTTCTTTATCTGTTGTTTGTCTCATAGAATATAATAATGACCAGGTAGGTGCCTGGTCATACGATGAAGAAAATAACTAATTCTCAATTTAAGAAGGTAATCATATTTTCGATGCCTTATATAAATTTTCAGAATGTAAAAGTATATTATATCATATTTTAGGTTTCTATATATGTTTCAATTATTTCAATATAGACATATTAAAAAGTAATTGATGTCAAAACAAAACGACAGCGTCGCTAAAATGAAAGCCAAAAATTAGCTCAGAAACAAAATGTTAAAATGATGTAAAACACGTAGTTCAGCTATCGATGAAAAGATTTTAGAATAGAATTATATGTTGTAATTCAAATATATATCTTACTTTTAGATAAACAGATTTCAATTTTTGAAATTATTTTATTTTGAAAAAATATGTATGAAGACTTCTTTGTATTGAAAATTGTTGTTTTTGTGGAAAATATGATTTTCCTCTCGCGTTAGCATCACAGCCACTCTACCATTTTAGATCTCCCTATCCTATGCCTTGCGGTCACGACTTCAAAGACTGGACCTGTCCCATAAATATAGCTCCATGTAGGCGGTGTGCACAGCTTCTGTATGCCACACATCCTGACAGAGAACCTTTAGATTGGCAACAATCACGATCATCAGGGGGAGTTCTGCTTCAGGTCAAGTACATTCGATTCTTCTACTGTGGTGTCACTTCCAGACCCGTCACGGTAGGCAGTCTTTTCTTTATCTGTTGTTTGTCTCATAGAATATAATAATGACCAGGTAGGTGCCTGTTTCATAAAATCAATTCTAATAAAGTTTTGCACTAAATTATTCCAGAAATTTTAATGACATAAAATTTGAAAATTATTTTTTATCTTGGAAAATTTTTAACTTCCGTTTAAGAATAACTTAAAATATCTTAAATGTAGAAAAGCCTGGTACGTTTCAAGAAAAATTAAACAATAATTAAAAAATAAAATTGATAATAATGCAAATAGCAACATTAAAAATATATTCAAATGAAAAAACGCTGAAATATGTAATGTCGTGAATTTATAATAGAAATAGCCTTTTGAAATATAACTGATTTTCTTGAGAAATTGAACTAAAATTACCTTGAAATTAGTTCTATAGAAATATATTTTTGTCTACCTAATTTCAACAAAGTAAGGCGCAAAGAATAATGTTATAATGTAAGGTATTTTAAATATCCATATAATATAGATCAATATGCACGAACCTTATAGTTAAATAAAATACTTACTCAAATTCTTGGCAATGGTATTAAATGAATTAATTTTTCTTCTTTATATTAATTCGATTATTGAAAATAATTAACCATTCCTGTTAGTTTCTTTAATTAAAAAAAGAAAATTGTTTGTACAAATCGTACATATATCGTATACATTTTATATGGATTTTTATTAGACAGCATTATAACATATCATTCTTGGCGCCTTTTTATACCAATTTCATAAACTTCTGCGCTACGTGTCTAAACAGTTTGTAGCGTTTTGTTTTAGAGCTCATTTTTTTGGCTTTCATTTTGCGAAGTTGACGTTTTCGTTTTGATAATACTAATAAGATAGAACACCTTTCATCAAAATTAACCCCTTTCAAAAAGGTGCCTAGTTTCCTCTTTAAACGTTCATCTTAGATGAATTTTGTACCTTAAGCTCTTGGCGATTGCGACTTTTTAATGCACTCTAGTCCGATTTATTTTATGGTCAAAGATAGGTTTATTCTCCTTAGTATTAATAGCTTAAGCTACTAACATCTCCCAAATTAATCGCTGACGCTCTTGTCCTTAGTCTAATATTTTTTTTAAATAATGAGATACTATGATATGTCAAATTTACATGTAAATATTTAGAAGTTCACAAAGTAATATTTATTAATGCAATATGCTTATATGATTAGCAGGTGATACTGCTCCTATATTTTTTATGAAATTTGTAAAAAAATTATGAAGAAAGATTTAACTATACATATTCTAAATTATATGTTTCTAAAACTTAAAGATCAACATTCTTGAATTGCTCACTTTATTTGGTTCTCATTAATTTCATGTGTTATAAATAATATACGTGTATATATATATATGTAATGTATCTGTATGCTGTAAATATTTTACCATAATGACTGTTATTTAAGATGAATATTTTATAATTTAATTATATGACTATGTGTTATTATTATTAATTATAATATTTGCTATATTTTACTTACCATTGGATGAACCAATTTTGTTTAGACTAGTTTTTTTATTTTTGTGTGCAAAAATAATATGTGAAATCATCATTAAATCAAGAAAACAGTATTCCTATGCAATGATTCTACGTTTAAGATCATAAATGAAAGCGCCAAATTGTTTACCATTATATCATATATGTATGTGAGTATATATTGGTGTAGTATAATTCAGTTTGTCATGAAAGTTGTTAAACACAACAGAACATATCAAAAACACTTTTTTCTGTTTAAATAAATTGAAATTATCTACATACATACATATTATTTACAATTATGAGTGCAATTATACTAATATTATCTTTGGGTGCTTTTTGAACGAGATTTTACGCCTTGTTCGTTAGTTTTTGTACTATAAACTGCTTGAATAGTTTAACACAATCGGTCACAATCAACGTCCTCCTTTCAAATTATTGCTCAATATTTCTATCCAATATTTTCATGTAAGATAGACCGCTGCTGTTGAACAATTCAACTAATACTGTTGTCACGAGTGTTTTATAATTTGCAACATGCGTGATCTAACTTTGTCATGCATTTGTGATCCCTTGTCGGCAAACTTCAAAAAACGTACTTAACATTAATATTAGTGCTTATAATGAGTTTGATAACCAATAAAAATGAAAGCACTTCACTAGATATATGTTTGCAAAGATTGTATAAAATAATGTGTGAAAAATAAAAGGAATAATATTAAAAGTCTATAAATTATTGTGATTTCATACTTTCCTGCATTGATTTTACTTAAATATTTTATACAAACACGTATATTCCCACCTCTTCCATAGATACTTGCATAAAGTAGAGCATAATACTTTATTGTGATGTCCTATGTCTATATATATATTATGAAGATAAGAAATTTCCTTTTTAATATTTATTTGTCCATTTCTCCCCATAGATATTAAACTTGTTCATTAACTGTTGCTATACCGACCCTACAATAACAGGTAACAATTGCAACCGAGGGTACTTCCAAGGCGGACGAAGATGATGAGAATTCAATCCTCATCCGCATCGTTATCCCCACACTTGCTGTAGTGATCTTTGTCATCATTGTTGGTGTGTTTATTCTTTTCGCTGTCAAGTGGCGCATTTTTCAGAGCCGGCAACGAAATTCTGGGTCAGATAGTCGTAATCATCGGGCTATTTTCGGGTAATTAACCTGATCTCTACCTCACTATGTCTTCCAACAGAAAAGGATTAAAGATTCCGTCAACCGATATTAACTTCGCTTGTGACTGACCAATATCGTGGACAAAATATTAGAATTTACAAATTCGCTAGATGGCCAATTAAATTTGTTGATATTTTTGTACGAGTGGTCAAATGATCAAACTTAAGTATAAAGATATATTCCGACATTGTATAGTATTTTTAAAGAAAGAAGAAGTACTATAACGTTTGATGAGGTATATTAAATTTATAGAGGCGTCGCTTCGTATATCTTTAGAGCCAAGAGTACACAAAATGCAAGGAATTACACAGGTTTGATCACAGAGTACCTACATATAGTTACACAGAGATGTATGTACTCTGGGTTTTATAATGCGGAGACACGAAGAGCGACACACAGACATGAGAATTACGAGGAAGCTAGTGAGTTACAAATAACAGTAGACGCTGCACAGTCACTCATAAGATGAGTACAGTTCTTGATATAAATAGACTGCTATAATCCGAGTTTGGGTGTTATCGATTCTACTAATGATTTCCCAGGTAAAATGTGGCGCAATATTATCGACATAATGAGAAACAGAAATATGTTTAAAAACACTAGACTCTTTAGATTTAGTATATTCACACTTATTAAACCTGTCGTCTTCTTGGTCATTGATAGGGATAGAACCATAAAGATTCACCACGTCAAGAGAACCCAAATTTTCAGTCTCTACTAATTTCAACGCTCTGTAGGTGATTCAGAAATTATTTGGTCGACTGAAGATGGGCAGCTACGTGTCTTTTAACCCTTTAGCTTAAAAGAGTCTTAGCTAACAGCACCGCTAACGGTCTAACGACCGAAACACACGAAAATATAATAGGCCTCTCTTTCGACATACCAAGCTTATGGTCTTTAAAAAGAGCATACGGGAGACTTGGGAGGGGTTTACTAACTTTACACCGGAGTAGAAGTTGGAAACACGAGCTCGATTTATATTTGCTTGCAATATTGTTAATCACTGCGTTGAATAAATGTAATATACCCCATCAAACGTTTTCGTATTTCTTCTTTCTTTATTTATACAGGAGGTATGGCTGACACCAAACTTTAAAATGTATTATTTTTGTTGTATAAAAAGAACATTAACATATTTTAGTATATTTAGGCAAAAGTATTTCACTCCTGAGCATTACTTATTCGTTTGTGCATGATCAGTCGATTACATAGGTCTTCATTCTATTAATATTAGTAATATTAAAAGCCAAGAAAGTAATACGTTCCCTCTTTGACTTTAACCAAGAGTCTATTTCAAGGTGCTTTATCTTCTACATATTGGTCTTTGAAAGTGTATATATATATACCTATTCGAAACATACCTGAACATTTCAACGAAAATCGAATTTAATGGCATTGTGTTCAATTCATTTCCGAATATAACTTCGAGACTTAATGTGTTTTTCGTCATCTAACAAAATAATCAGTGTAATAGAACTAATTTTTAAACTTAAAATATTGTATTTTTGAATTTGGTATTCATTCAATATTTCTATTTATATGTATGATAATACAAGTTTTAGAAACGTATCAATAATTCGCTTCACGACTTATGATTGATTATTTCTACGACTTTAAAAGATTTTATAACTTTATAATAAAACAGTTGAATACCAATTTAAATTTATCTAAAGTATGTATGTTTCTAACTCTTAAAGACATCTCTAATATGTTTTCATTTCTGCAGTCGACGATCCTTCTTTCACAGAAGTAGTAGAAACTCCAGTGGTCACCAAGGTAACAATGAAGATCAACCGCCTCCTCCAGACTACCAGGACTTCCACAAGTATCCACTCTCTGAGCGCTTTCAACGTCAGATGACAGTTGAGTCATTACACCTTCGACATCTGCATAACTTGAGTGCTCGGAGTAGTCTACGCAGCACGGACACCCCGCCGCCTAGTTACAATGCTGCCCTAGTAACTGTATCACAGGTAGACATATTAATGAACTGTAGGTATTTATTTGACTGTATTTCGATTAGAATAGTAAATGTTTAGTTAATAATTACGTTATTATAGTTTAACTGGTTTTCAAATATTAAATTTCCATACTATTTTTTACAGTTTAACCGTTCAAGTTATATAAAAACTGAGTTTAAAGATACACCATTGGTCGACCAAATGAGTCGTAAAAGAACAATTGATAAGTTAATAAATCATTTTAAGACTTACGATATCAATGCTATGATAGTAACCCGCTGCTATGGGCTATGCAGTTCCTTGTTAAGCTTTTAACATAAAATGTAGTCTATCATTTTTAATTTTTGTAGCTTCAAATTGTTCTCTTTTTAATTAAAATATGCCAGTTTTATTGTTTTTCTCTGGATATTTGATGCAATAGTATTCAGACGATTATATTCGTATTTATATATGAAATTGTTAACTTGAATGCAGGATTAGTATTACATTATTAACCACACATTATTAAAAATAGTGTGATTTTAACAAAAAACAGTATTTTCATTTTTACATTATATAGTTTATAATCACAAAATAGTGGAAAATCTGATTTACACTAGTTTACGTAATTGTAAACTAGATAGAAATAGTGTAAATATAGGGTTCTCACTGGGGTCCCACAAAATTTTAATTTTGGGTATACTTTGCAGGCAGCGTGTGTTTTAACATAATGACTAGTATACTTATTTTCAGTAGGCCTATACGCAAAGTGTAAGTTTTAAGTAATTATCTTGTCAGAAAAAAAGAGAAAAGCAATAAAAGAATACTTCTACACTTTTACGGGCAAGATAATCCTGCATTCAAGTTAACAATTTCATATATAAATACGAATATAATGGTCTGAATACTACTGCATCAAATATCCAGAGAAAAACAATAAAACTGGCATATTTTCATTAAAAATACAACAATTTGAAGCTGCAAAAATTAAAAATGATAGACTCCATTTTATGTTAAAAGCTTATCAAGGAACTGCATAGCCCATAGCATATCGTACGTCTTAAAATAATACATTTATTAACTTATGGTTCTTTTTGAGTTAACATTTTCTTATATCTTGAAAGGATTAAATTGTACAAAATTTTATGGAAATTTAATATTTGAAAACCAGTTCAACTATAATAATTTAATTACCAACTAAGCATTTACTATTCTGATCAAAATACAGTCAAATAAATTGTTATGTAGATAGATACGTTAAATTATTAATGTTTTATACAAGTGATGCTAAACAAAAAACAATGCATAATTGATGTAACCTAAAATTCATCAGATATTAAAACAGTGCTCAAAATAAAGCATTGACTTTACTTTTTTCTTTATGTCCCAATTTTAAGGGGGATAATTTTAGAGAGTATTTTTACACCAGTTTAAAAAAACGGTTACGCATCTTAATTTGTTTTGTAATTTCACCTAGAGTGTCGAATTATCGTAGTGTAAAAATCGTCCACTTTAGAGTTTGAATGATTCCATCTAGTGTTATTCTAAAATATGTTTTAACCTTGTACATGCCAGAGGTAATCCTCCTACGTTTTTATAACTGATTTTTAAATAAAAAGGGAGCAATATAAAGCCCGGTTCACATTATCTGCGCTCTTAAAGCTACGAATAGCGCAGACAATCTAGGAGACACTCTTGCATATGTTTGCTTGCGTTTGACAATGGACATCTACATGTATGTATATATTAGCTACTATATTACAGAAACTAATATATAGATGTCAATGGTTTGACTAATTTCTGAGGTCACGGAAAATTATCAAAAATGCCTCGAGCGCAGGAGAAACGCAAAGTTAAAATTGTTTTAGCTAAACGCAGGAGCGTAGGATTGCGGCAATAGAGAACAAAGCATCAACTGCCAAATTTAACAAGATTATTGCACCATTTTTTATTGGAGTTCTGTGGGCTAGTCCACCATATACAATAGCGTGGTATATTGTTTTGTACCTATTGTACATAGAGGAGTACTTCTTAAAAAATATATTTTTATAAAAACTTTATTTATTTATTTTTCAAAAAATTATCTTTTAAATGAATCTAAACTGGCCGCCATCTTTTAACAGTTAATAAATAATAATTAAAAAAATAGTTATAAGCGTAGAAATTGTGAACACTAAAACTTTTTGATTTGCATTTTTTTGGCAGATTGCACATAGATCACATCCCAACTTGCAAATGCGTAAGTGGGAACCGGGCTATATTGTACATGATAAGTACTTGCTTAGCCGTAAGTACTTGAAGAAAAGTTTGGATATACTTGGGTTCTGTAGGTTCCCTTGCTTCTGATTTGGGTAATATATTCTTTGAGTATCCAAAGCGTAGGTGTTTTCGTTGTTGACCTTCTGTGCGCGCAACATGATTTTTGGAACGATTAGAGATATGAGCTCAAATTTTCTCCTAAACTTCTGGAATCTTCAAATAATATGTTTATAATTGAATTTATTTGTAAGTGTGACGAACACGATAGCAAATTGTTACTAAATTAGTTCACCCTGCGATTGATGTAGTATTAATGCATTAAAACTCTACTAAAATAATTATTTTATTCTCTAAATCCAATTAAAGTTAATATTTTAAACAACTTTACGACAGACTATCTATGTCAGACATATACGAGTAATCTAGAAATCCTAAAATCACACAAAGTGGAAGCTAATTTCTAGATATGTTTTGCATTATACATTTGTGTTGCCTTGCCAGACAGACAATATATATGGTGATCCATTGTTAAGATCTACTTTTTGTAAACAATTAGTACTGTGTAGGTAATAATTGCTGTGTAATTACTATATACAACGGTCTGATCGATATTAATCAATTGATTTGATCATATGATTAAGAATTATACGATCTCTACTTGAATAGAATTCTTTATATAATCCAAGATTCTGCTAGCCTTTCTATTGTCAGTTATACTGCTAGAATGTCACTTGAGTTGAAGCTAATATCGAGCGAGGTAACTTGTATAGTAATGTAAGTATCCCGTGGTTTATTACAAGACGTATTGACAATATATTTAAGTGTGGCTGCACCTGTATATTGAATTGAATATTGATACAAATGGACTTAATCCTTTACTCGGAAGCACATTTATATATATTTATATAAATTAATTTTACTTTACATAGACGGCGATATGCCTTATAACTATGTAAGTATTATTTAGTCAATGACATCGTAAATAGTTTGCTGCAACTAGGAGTGTAGCAAATATACAATTGTTATTTAACTAGATATTGACGGTTTTTTCTGTTATATGCATAGTATAGTATTATAGAAAAAACCTACAATTTTATCTAGAGTTACATGTTAGAAATTATCGCGCCGAAAACATCAAATTTAATTAACTATTTTTTAAAATAGGATGAAACAGTTTTCTTGTAGTCCGGGCAAAATTTTACATTATGCATTCTCGGATAAAAACTATTGGATATCTCCAAATATATACACGTAGTGACGAATTGGTATTATTATTTATTAGGGATATTTTCAAATAAATGTTCAAAGTAAAGTACAGTAAATATCATAATTAAATTGTTAAATATTAGTTTTTTCTGAAAACAAATATATTCAAAAATGTTTAGCATTTAGCTGTTTCTCTATATTTGTGATTTCAAGATATTAAGATATCAAAACTAATATTACATGTGTAATGCATCGCGTGTTATATATTTTTTAAAGATCGGCTTATAGTGTTATAGTGTAATAATTATAGATATATTTGATTGTTGTAATCAGAACAAATTTCCTGGTTGGTGTGCTATTTTTTGTAGAGTAGAGGCTATCATTTGCTGCCTTTTACGACAAACGTCACTGTATATACACATTACTCGTACAATTGTGAGATCAATCTTCGTTATAAAAAGTGAAATTTCTGTTTAATAAAACCATTTTAGTTAGAGATCTGCCAAAAAAATCTATAATTTTTGCGATACAAAATCTAGATCTAATCACGTGTTATGTAACAATTATGGAATGTATAGGTATAGGTATCCTACTTACTTTTATGACATCTATAATGTGTGTCGACAACAATTACTATAAAATTGTTCTTACACATACATGCGTCCATCTTCTAAGATTGCTGCATTGACGTCATTGCACTACCTAACATTATTGTCACATTGTAGAATGTAGTTTAGCATACGCCTTGTTGCTGGTTGTCATTTTACGGTCTAAATGCGTGCACAGAAGTTCTATTTTTACTCATCTGAATTTCTTGCTGAATTCAAAGGCTTACTAGTATATATTTTCATGTTATGGTACAAACAAATTACAAACAAAGGGGTAATAACTACAAGAATTTATTCACCAGATAAGCGTGACATTAATTTTATCATATGTGTTTGCTTAAGTGTTACTACATTTCGAAAATTCATTTATTTATTTTTGACATAATTACTATATATAATAGTTATGATGTCATGTTTTTCTAATTTACATTGCACAATCACTAACCATTAAGAATTTATATAGAGAAATTCATATTTCTTTACCTTTGTATCATTGGATACCATTATTTTGCAACCGTAAAGCTTTAGTAAAATAATGCTGTAGAATATTATCTAATAGCAAATGTTATATTATAGAACAATTTAAGGTATATATGTGAATCAGATTATATTTTACAGATATTTATAACACTTTCTATCTCGAAATTTGACTTTAAAATTTTAACAAAACACCAAAACGGTCAACAAATTAAATATTCCTAATTTGCTATAACCATTTGCGCAATTTTTTTATATATTCAACATATTTGAATTACCGACAATTTACAAATAATAAATGCAAAATCAATAGATGATATCTGTGTATTAATGCTTTTCTAGTTCATTTTAACTACAACTATATTCATCTTAATAAGACTGAGAAACAATTTATCAATGTTTAAGTTTAAGTAATTACAGTTCACAATTTAGACATACATTATCACACAAATAAGAAATGGTTTAAATAAATGGAAAATCTGTTAAATATACCTAAGATATATAACAAGGAATAATAATTTATAATATAGGAATATATCAATTAAGATATTCTATTAAAACACCGAGATAAAACCCATTCAGTTTAATAGTTTATTCAATCGTTTATATATTTAATAAATTCAATTTAATTCGTATTAAATCTGAGCTATGAAAGGAAACTAATACATAATAATTTAACACGTTTTTCATATTTATTATACATACAAACATGGCTAAAAATAACCGAAATCAAATAAGTAATGAAGATCGAAGAAGAATTGTAGATTGTTTTAAAGATGGAGATAACTGGATAAAGTTAGCAAGACAATTAAACATCAAAATTCATACCTGCCGCTCAATCATTCATGTATATTTTTTAGAAGAACGCAGAAAAAAATTAGAAAGAGGACCAAACGTACAAAAATGAACCAATAAATACAGAATCAATTAATTAGTATTATCGACACAAATCCTTTTGCAACATTAACTAGATTTAATCAATTACTACGAGAAGAGCTACCAAACAAAGCACATATTAAAGCCGTTTGTCCATCAACCATTGCTTATTCATTGCCCTTGAAGGTTTGCTAATTACCTGTAAAATAGCAGGCAAAGATGCAGATATCCCTGAACAGCGAAATCTACCAATCAACATCGATAAATGTAGAGTGCCCAATTTTTCACTCCATTGGGTGTAAATGACAATTTAGTTTATTTGGAAGAGTCCGGCTACAATATTTTTAAACGAAGGGCCGAGCAAGAAGATGACAACGTATTCGAAGACTGGTAGCTGGAGCTAGAGATAGGAATGTAAGTGTCACTCTAACTATTTCACCAACATATGGTTTAATACACCACACAATGAGACAGGAGACACACTTTTCAAACTTTTATCAATGAACTGATGCAAATACTTTCAAATTTGCTACCAGCTAATAAAAGATGTTACATAATATTCGATGGAGAACATCATCATTTTGAACTAAAAAATGCTTACATCTTATAGCCCATTTTTAAATCCGACTAAGTTAGCTCATAGTTGTTTTAAACAAAGTATTAAAATAAACTTGCTGAACCAAACATTATTCTTGAAATAAATGATCGGATGGTCACAAAAAACTAACTTTAAATGATTGGAGAGCAAGAATTTTGATACGACTTAGTTGTGAACCGCTTGACAAAATTACTTTACAGAAAAAGAAAAATGTGCGTGAAAGAATTCATCGCTTCTTACCAGGTTGCTTAGATTGTAAATGAATGATTCTTGTTTAATGATATTCTCGATGATGATTCTCGCTTTACTTGTTGTTTCCTGATGTATTTTATTGAGAAAACTTTGTTTGGATGATTATGGAATAATTCGTGCCTTATATCTTTTTGCTTTATGATCTTATTAATAAACAATCTGTATATCTAATAAGTATTGAATATCTTTTTTACCATTTTATAATATGTTTTTTATAATGAATATTTATTTAATGTATTTCTGCTAAAATTGACAAAATTTAATATAATTTTATTAAATTGATTGCATGTTAAATTAAATTGATTGTATAATATTTTTAATATTATGCTTCATAACTTATCTCAAATGTTTTATAAGGAATCAATGTTAAAAAGATTAACTATAGAATTAAAATGAGTGTAATTTTAACTAAACTGAACGAAGAAAGCAATATTATTCCGTAAAAAAATTAATTTAATTGGTTTACTTTTTTAAATTGTTTATTTTTATTTTTAGATAAACATTTTTTTAGATATTTTTACATCATTATAACTACGGATTAATCAATTATCAATTAGGTAACAGAACAATATAATTGCAACATTTTAAATAAAATTTTGAAATAAACATAAATTAGACAAATAAAATGGAAAGCCAAATTATGCTGTTAATTTATATTGATTAAAATTCGTGTTCACCAGTCAATTGTGAAAACTTTCAAACTGTTTTAGTTTAATGAAATATTTAATATTTAAATTACCAGCATAAGCGGCCTTCTGTCTTAATTATCTTATTACATAATGTATTCAGCATGCTATACCATAATCCATCTTTTAGGGCTAATATCAGCCTCAAGCTGGTCTCATTGAATAATGGTGTGATATTTGTCAGTTTCAATTGCATTTTGTTTGATCGTTATAACTGCATAATTTGTTTACAATTAAATTTTTACAATTTCCTCATAACGTATATAGTAACAGAATAAAAACGTATAAATGTTCTTATCGTATAAACAGAAATGTCTAAATTTAAATAAATGAACATTACATCATCATATAATTAGTTTATTTAAAATAAGAAAAAGCCATTTTCTCTGTAACAACAGCATTTATTTGCGACTAGTTTCGTAGCACTGCTACATTATCAAGCAAGAAGTGAAACATTACAGTAAG
>JAYRBW010121468.1:0-39258 GCA_036023295.1 Invenusta paracnida
ATAATAATAATAATAATAATAATAATAATAATAATAATAATAATAATAATAATAATAATAATAATAATAATAATAGCGCTTTATTTCCTGTATAAACAATAAATTATATTTCATAAATAGGAAAATTACAAATAACCTAATATAAAAATTAATGAATACAAAATCATAATAATAATAATACCTAGTTAGATGTATAGATAAAGTAAAATTACCTGTAACTAGGTAGTTTATAATATTTGGAAGCCTAATTTACTGCTTAGCTCAAATATGTTCATAGTACGAGGCAGGGAATACTTTAAGTAGGTAACTATTATAGTAGTCCCTGGTACGAGGCTTAATATAATATCGTATAATATAGCGATTTTATGGTATAATTAAATTGTAAGTTTACAAATTAGAATATTTTATTAGAGATTTGATGTATGCAAATTTCTTAGATATATACATGGATGCAACAGGTACAAATATATTGCATATCAGTAATGATGTTGTACTATATCAGGAGGTTCTCGTGTGATGTCGATTGTTGTCTGATGTTTTCAGATTCGAGATTCGAGAAGCATAACACCATCTTCTGAACGAATACATCCACTTATGTGATGTTGCAAAGAAAGCTTTTTGGCTTTGTCACACTATATCTCGTTGGGGCTTGCAGCTTCTTATTTCTAGATATTGGCATTCTTTGTCAAGCCATTTTCTTTGCTTCTTGATACAGTGCAGTATTTCTTTTCCGTCTCGATTGTTCACTAGACTTCTTTCCTCCACCAATTTTAGTAGTTCTTCATTCAACCATTTATCATCTGATCTTATTTTTTATTTTACCGGGATGTTATTCACGGTATACTCTTGAATATTTTCTTTAACTTATAAATTTAGCTCGTTGTTTTAGACATCAAAGTATTTGCGGAATTTGCGGGGTACTTAAAAATTATATTGTCTAGGATGCCGAGGAATATTCTTCTTTTTTGCCTTTGCCAGCGAAGATACTTGAGGAGAAGGTGTCGACCACCGCTCTTTCATTGCAGTCCTTAATAATGGAACTAAATACTGATTTTATTTGGAGAAGGTGTTTCATGGTAAGTGGACTCCCTTAGGGAGTCCAAGATAGGGACTTCTATGGACTCTTTTTTGGACTTCGAGTTCGATATCTGATTTTGTGGGTTGCAAGTTTTGTATCTATTTGGTCACCTAAGCGTTCGAAGTTGGCCACCACCAACTGACTTAACCTATCAATTTCATTAACTTTGGGGTGTTGGTACGCAATTGCAAGTCGTCGGAATATACGTATAAGTATATACTTCTGAAGGCATATCTTTGTTGATTTCGTTTATTCGGATAACAAACAATGGTTAGTATACCAGTTTGTATTATGGCTAGATCCTCTTGAAAATTGGAAGCCGTTATGAGGGTGAATTAGATCAGGGTTGGCAGCTTTGTTCCTTCTTTCTGATGCTAGTTTTAACTTCCTCTTTCGTAATTTTCTGCTCGCTTGCATATCTTTCCAGCAATAGTTATTTTTATGTGACGATTTTCTGTTGGGATTTTAAGTTGGCTCACAGTTATGTACTCTTGACCTTACTTCTCTTTCAATCAGGTGTCCTTTGTTGAAAATATGAGGACTCAATCATTATTCTTTTAGTTGTTGGTCCTTATATTGAGCTTCTTCGAGAACCCCCCCCCCCCCCCAATTTTGAGGCTGATGTTACTTTTCGAAATTTTACGTTTCGAAATTACTTTAGTTCTTTACCCATTTACTTTAGTCATATCCACGATATTCGTTTCTAGCTCTTTGATTTTATTCCTGTCATTTTGTCCATTCATCTTAATTGATTTCATTCATCCATCATTGTTATGAGTTCCACATTTAACACTACGTCATTTCTTGTTCTTAGTTTTTTTCAGACAGATTCATTTGTAGCTTGCTTTAAGAATAGTCTTCTTGTTCAGTAACGGTTTCGATGTTTTCCCAGTTTTCAGTTACGTCTCTTGTCACTTGCTGTTCTAACCAAAGTATATCGCTCGCTATAGATTCTTTGGTTCTAACTGTTACCAATTTACAGCTTATAACAATTCCATATGCAATTAAATTTCTAAGGCATTCCTAATCGGTTTCCTCCATCCAAATGATAAATATAGGGTTCTGATCAAATGATAGTCCATGTTTTGTTTTCTATATACTTAAAGTTTGACACTGACTCTTCATGTACTATAATTGTGATGTCAAGAAGGGAACGTCGCTCAGACGTTCAAAGTTCTAGGTGGGAAATGTACGTTACCATCATTCCATTTTTGTTGATCCAAATTTCATGGTTTCCCCTTAGTTGTCTTTTTGGACCTCGTTGTCAATAGTTGCTGGTTTTCATTGAAGTGGTGTGACTTGATGGATCGCAATAGGGTTCCTCATTAATTGGTGTCTCTAATGAGAAAGGGAGGCTTATGTGGTGTAGCAATTTTCCTCTCTCTGTTAAAATAATTTTTAGCAAATTTTTTAAACCTATCTCAGCTCACTAGGAGTTCAGGGGAGAGGATAAACGAGACATATATAATATATATGCCTCCATTTTCACGGAAGTATCTATAGTTACAGTTTTATTTTCCATTAAGTGATCACAGTTCCATTATAACATCTAGATTTCATTCAGTGTGGTGTTCGCCATGGCACGGGCTGTACGTTTAGTTAATTTTGTCATTTGTCTTTGCTCAACGATTCGTGTGCTTTTAAAAAGAAGGTCTAAGAAGGGTCATAAATTCTCTGGTCTAGCACTGCTTGATAGGAGATATCGGCACATTTATTGTGAACTGACTTCTTGCATTTTGCGCATGAAGGACCAGGTGTTGTCATTCGCCGCTGAAATTTATAGCATTATAGCTTGTACTTGCCACTGCGTTGATATTATTGTTTTTCCTATTCCTGCAGGCATATATACGGGGAACTTGACTGGTGGCGTATCTTCGAAATTGATAAACGCCACAATATATATTTTAGATACATTTGTCCGAAGCATTGTTGACATTTTAACTGGGTCCTCTCTCTTCTGATTATTCCGACAAACACCGCGCACTTCGTGGTCGGACCCGTATTTTGCTCGATGTCATCAACCATTAGCAGAATACGCCACAGATTCCCAACATGACTAGTCAACTCCGGATTTTAAAATCACATTAGTAGAATTGTTTTTTAAGCATGATCACACCAGAGTTTAGCACGCATAGGAGCTGTCACCTTCTCGCATAGGATACAGCAGGGGAGAAATCTAGACATTAATTATAAAGGTAACGTCAATTTCCTATTTAAACAGGTTTTTGCTTTTCATATGGGCACATTTGAATCACTATTATTACATGAAAGGGTGGTGATGTATATAGTTCGTATGAGTTTTCTTATACATATAGCAAGAGGTTGGTACTGTTTCTGATTGCTTGCTGACAAACAAAGTAGGATCCTGGGTTTGTATTTATGTTACCAGTTCTGAAGAGGAACGTTCAGGAGTCGGCTGGGTTCATATACTTGTGGATAGCAAATTATCGATTATAGCCAATTACAAAACCATGCTGCAAAACCAAGCTAAATCAAAGGAGGTATTATAGAATAAGAATGACCTGATCGGCCCAACCGATGGGGCAGTAAGTAAAAGGGCACGAAAAACATTGACATGCTGCGAGTATATATACTTATCTAGGTCGAACCAAAGAATATATAGGATATTCTGTTGGTCGAAATGAAACAGTTGTAAAATAGATGATATTTGTTTCACAATACGGTGATTTGAGTATAAAAACAAAATTAACTTAAAAATTGATTGGTAAAAGTTGGTTTTTATATATAACCAATCACTTTGTACAAAAAATTGAGATTTTTATAACCTAGTATAATTATGGTTAAAAATGGAAGAAATACTGAAACAATTTGATGAAAGGAAGAAAATGTTTTATTATAAGTAGAGATTATTAGATATACTGAATATAAAAACTTATAAAAAGGTAGAAGGAGTGTAATGTAGATACGAGTGTTACATTAATATTTAATATATGTATATATATATATATTCCCATAATGTTTTAAAAGCATATTTATTAAACATTGTTTCATTTTAATCATGCCTCGTTATAAAAAAGACCGAAAATTACCGTCCTTAAAATACAGTGTTTAAACAAAGTGGCCTCCTGTTTGGCGTGGAAGTAGTTTACAATATCCAAAAATGTCAAGTTCTGCATATGTACGTATGGCTTTCTAGCTTTTACGTAAATGTTAATTAAATATAATAGAAATTAAGATTGAAAACAAATTGACAGTTATCTGTTGACATTTTTATAAATTATTTTGTAGGTCACCTTAATGAATGTCATTTACAGATAGTTTTCGCTGACAAATTATTTTTAACGAGTTATCTTTGAAAAGGAAACAATCAATCATGTCTGTTTAAGAAATCAAAACTAAACGAGTGCTAAATTAATAGCTAGTTTGGTAGTATATACAATAATACTTAGAAGACTTAAGTTCGACTACATTGTCTTTATAATCGTTTTAGTTCTTATTTATAAAATTTTATAAAAATATTAATTAGTTTATCATATATTTAAGTTTTAATATGGTTTGGAAATGCTTGAGTTACATTGCAATGTTTGTGAATAAATTATTCAAAAAAAAATTGAAAACAAATTACACAAATTAAATATTATGTCTATACTCTATGTCATGATGAAAGTATAACTAAATTATAATAAACTTGACATTAATTGCAATACATTTTACAAAAAGTCTGGTACATACATATACATAATAATTATTCAATAGTATTCAATATAAGTGTTAAATATTATTGATATGTATGTACTAATAGCATGGAAGCTTCTATTGGTATAGTGTAAACTGACCATATTAATATGGCAGTAACCATAAATTTGTCATATCTACAACATCTAGTAACCCTATATTTCATATTATAAAAGTTATATAATGGAGACTGCCAATAGGTGGTATCTAGTTATTTCTTGCATATCACAAATGAACCATACATACCAATAATATTTAAAGTGATTACACATATATATACCAATACTTAGCAGTGGTCTTTTACAAATTATTACAAAGTTAACTATTATCAAAAGCAAAGCCAACAAAATATTTGCTTATTTTATTACATTGGTTAGTTGACTGAATATACAAATATTCCTACCTTTTTGTATATTATTTGACCATTAATAATTTATGATAGTGAATATTATTATTATGAAGTATGTAAGTTATAGATTGCAAGAGTCTCGTCACCTAAACTTAAAGGCTATAAAGAAAATTGTTATGTGTCAATAGTCTCATGCTGGTATTTAGATGAAACATCAAAAAAAACTAAAATGAATGTATTAACCAGTAAACCCTATACACTACTAAAAGCTGGCAGCCACTTGTGGCCACAACCATACCACAATTATCAAGCATCTCACCTCACTATCCTTTGTTTTAAAAAAAAAAATCTGCTCTCGCCCTTGGCCTCAGCATGTAACAATTTTCTTTACATGCTGAGAGTCTTGGCATATAGATTTTACATTTCCTCACTCTAAGCATGTAGAGTCACTCTTGGCACATAACAATTTTCTTTATGTGCCAAGACTTGTAACATTAAGTGATGACCCATAAAGCAATATTAGTGATATTTGCATGAACTGGCAATGCCAATAGCATACTGCATTATCCTGTTTATGACATGTCTTATCTAATGACTGATAGTCTACTTTATTGTCACATACAGTAATACTGAGGAATCTACTGACAAGGTCAGGGTCCATAGCACATCTGGGAAAGTCAGTGAATTTGAAGTTCTCTCTCAAACTTAAAAGTCAAAAAAAGTTATGGAATTTAAGATTATGCCTATAATTTTGCTTTGCATACTAATTTTGGTAATTTTGTAGTTTATATTTGTAAAATAAATGTAAAATAAATTAATCCATTTTTTGACTAATTTGAGGCTGGAAGGAAGCACCAAATCTTGTTTTTGAGGTAACTAGAAGCAAGCCCACAATCTTACATATTGTTTAAAAATTAAGCTCTATCCCCTTTAATAAGCCAACAAATTACTTTTGAATATTAAAAAAATACCAAAATTTTACATTTTTTAAAGTAAAATTTTATTGTACTATTACTACTTACAAAAAATATTCATTAATCAATATTCTTGTATCTCATATACACTATTAAAAGCTGGCAGCTGCAACCATATCATAATTATCAAGAATCTCCTCAATTATGCCAAAATGTAAAATTTCAACATTTATTAAAAAATAAATTTATTTTACAACATAAAGTACAAAATTACCCTAATTTTGTTTTTTCTGCTTTTCTGGATGTATACTTTAGTTATGGAATTAAAACATTTTATATATAAAATTGATTAGTAGGCTATTTATTTTTTCCAAAAAATGTTAAGTTGTGGTTGCTGACAAGTCAAAATGCTTATAAGATAAAACTTATATTATCAGAAAAAAATCAATTTTTAATATTCATATATTAGTCTTAAAAGGTCAGGGAGAATGATCTGTGGTCAGGGAAAACAATTTTGTTTGGCACTATGAACCCAGAAGGTTCTTGCTGGTGAGTGTGAATTTCTGTAGTTTCTGCTTGACAATTGCTCATAGGGTTTCAATAGGGATCATATCAGGTCAATTGCTGGGCCATAGTAGCAGATTGATCCCATTACAAGCCATTTAAGTCTACCATGTCCATATGGGCTTGGTCAGTGGGGGTGTTATTTTGTTGAAAAGTATACTCTGTATACCATTTGGTTGCTTAGGGCAAGCAGCATTTGACTCTCAATAATATTATTATAGTCCACAGTATTTATAATTCCCTTAATAATATACAGGTGACCAACACCATGGATAGTCATACAGCCCTAAAATATCATTTTTTTGGCTGTTTCATATATGAAATGAGCATATGTTTTAGGAATAGAGCTTTAGGTCCTTTGCATATAAATTTAAAATGTGGCAGTGGCAATTGAACTTCCACATTAGTTTCATCACTAAAGATGACATTCTTCCAATTCTGAACTGTCCAGTTGCAATGTTGACAAACTGATTATAGTTGTATTTTCTTTGCTTTCATAGTGAGTAGGGGCTTATTTACAGGCTAAATGGCAAACCTATCACCTTCAGCAAATCTGTGTTTGATTGTTGTGACTGACTGTGACTTACAGATCACTACTGAGTTCTTTCTTAATGTCATTAGCAAACAACTAAAGTATACAGTGTAGTATACATAAACATAGACTGACATGATGCCTTTGACTTTTTATTATTATTATTTATTTTGGTTCATGGTTACAGTATCACTCAATTAATTGAATCATCCAATTATTAACTGCATCAATATTAATTCATCAATTATATAGCATTACTGCCATGTTAAAGCAGATTATACCAATTAAATAGGTACATTATTAGCCAATCAAATTTCTTTTAACATTTTGTTGAGTTACATTGTGTTAAGTTAAGCATTAAGTTTATTCATTACATTTTTATGCATATGATATAGCAGAATGGACATTAGTCAGAGTCAGCAGGATAGAATTATTATGTTTCACACAGATGCTCATTTATTTCATACATCAGCAAATTGCCTGTCAGCTTAGACTATCAGAACCTACTATGCATTGAATAATCAAATGCTATTAGTACCAGTATTGGTGAATACACAACTCTTTGATCTAGAAAATGTGGCTGTATGAGAAAAACTTCAGCACAAGGCCATGATAAACTATACTAATAAATACATAAATTAATAATTATAATAAATTTCCAATATTACAAAACACACCACTTGTTTAAAAAAGTAGGAGACATCAGCAGATTAAAATAGTATTTGTATATTTTATATATATAGTTTTAGTCCATGCTCATGCAAACTATATCATTCTTATCATAATATTGTATTCCTGTATTAGGTTACTATATTGTAGTAAATGATATTGATAAATATAAAACAGATTATATTTTGTAATTTGTTTTTTGTTAGTTTATTTTTAACCTAGAAAAACAGATAAATATCACATGTAAATCTTTTCTACTTAAATTATCAGTGCTCCTTGCACTTTTACTTTGGTTTTTTATTATAATGTTTATCATCAATTTACCCTGTTACATGATGCATGATACTTGTTTACTAAATCAGAGATGATTGCTATTATTATAAAAATGCTCAAACAATTGACAATAACTATAATGCCTGCTTTGTATAAGATTTTATTCTAAATCCTTTTATCATGAAATAAAAAGTAAACCATACTAAACTGATTAATATTATCCTTTACAGGCAATTTTATAGGCATGTTAGACTAATATCTATATTAATTGAGTAACATTAATTAATCACATTTGCTAATTCACTTATTCAATTACAAAACTGAAAGTCTTCTGTAAATAATCAATATTGGATTTATTGTGCAAATTCTAGCAACCTGCTTATAAAATCATTATAATGCATCTTTTGTTAAAATAGACATTAATATTAGGTTCCAAGAATCTTTGAATATAAACAGATTTATAACTTACTGAAGTTATTACATTCCTAGAATGAATTATGTTTTATGTATAGTGTTCTTTATATATTTCTCATGGAACATACTAAAGCTAGATTCATAATTAAATAATTGGGTGATGAAAAGTTGGCACAGTTAAATTGGCACAATAAAATATTGGCCTAGATGCATTTACAATACAACAATAATTGGTTAATGAGACTGTATTTGATTGGATGAATGCAAAGCTTAGGTGGGTACAATACAAATAGCAATGTACAGTACTTACAATAGTGGCAATACAGCTGACTTTCAGTGTCATTTCAGGTCATTGTCAGTGACCTGAATACTGATTGGCTCAGCCTACTTTCATTGGCCAATTAAATTGTGTGAGTTGAAATTATTTCAACTCCACTGATTTTTGGTCAGCCAATACAATTTATTGATTATTCTATTGTGAATACATTTTATCAGCCGATATTTCATCGGGCAATCATATATTGGCTGATAAATTTAATTGTGAATCCAACTTAATGCTCATTATGATAAATGAATCTTATACCTTTCCATTTTCTCTGCAAACATTGTGTTTTAAATATATACTTCTTTAAGAATATAGCAATATATATTATGATAAATAAATTTGATTCACTCATTTTTATTTTTTGTTTTAACAAAGAACTGGCTCATTTCTGGTATTTAGAATTAAACAAACCAGCATACTACAGGGTGGGCCAAAAGTGGCAGAACTCAAAATATTCATGAATTATAATCTGAATTATAAAGAAATGGACATCATTTACAATATTTGAGTTTATTATAATAATACATTTTAACAATTTGAACAATCAATGTGTGAAATTTATAAGCTTTACAAATGCTCAAAATGTGTTTTTCAGCACTGTGACAGTCTTCTAGATGACATAACACTGTGGCAAACCATCATACAAAGGTTGAGAGAAATGTTGTCTCACACTTATTGAATCAGGATTCTCAGTTGATTGATGGTGCTAGGTTTCACTGCATACACTTCATTCTTCAAGACATCCCACAAAAATAAATCACATGGAGTGAGGTCTGGAGAGTGAGCTGGCCACTTCACAGGTCCTCAGCACCCTATCCATTGTCCAGGGAAATGTTCATCTAACCAGTTGCAAACCTGATTAGTGAAGTGGGGTGGCACTCCATCTTGTTGGAAGTATAGGTCATTGACTCCAGGGCACTATGAAATAACTGACCAAAGTTGCTCAGTTAACATTTTCATGTATGCAACACCAGTAACTGTTCTATCAAAGAAACAAGAGTCAAACAAGACCTGCACTTGTCATACCACCCCAAACAGTGATACTGGGAATGTTTTTTTCTTTTGTGATGATATCATGGTTTTTTTTATCAGACCATTTTTTAATGTGGCCATTCAACTTGAAACAAGCCTCATCTGACCAAAGGATGATATTGATAATCCAAAGGGAATTTTATAGATGAGCAAGAAATGTTTTGCAAAATTGTAATTACCTATCAGGATCATCTTCCCTTAGAGCATGCAAGCAGTGTGGATGATGCAAAGAAGAGATGTCTAGTTCCTGTGGTGCCTGATGCATTGATTTATTGGGATTGTTAATATAAGTAGCAGCAACCATATTGATATTTTAATTATTTCAGACAAATTTTGGATGACCACTCTATGAGGCATCTAACACCAGCCTTGTTGTGGAGAACTTTGACAAGAGATAAATTATTGTTGACATTGAAGGACTTGGTGATTCAAATGTTCCTTCCCATTGATCTTTGACATGTTTGTAGCTATTTCTGGCATAGTAATTTTCAATAATAAAAACATGCTCATTAATTTTTAAAGTTTGCTTTTCCATGCTAACTGCCATAATTGCTAACTCAACTGCTCTCTGCAATTATGATTTCAAATTCAAGGTCTATGCTATATGAATTCTAATTCAATAATTCCATTGATAATTAATTTCTTAAATAAATAACTTTTGTGAAAATTATTCCATTAGCAATCATTGCTGTATAACTTTGATAACCTATATTTGTAGTGTGTTATCAAGAATGTGTACCAATTTTCTTACTAAATGACAATATAATTTTCTAAAATAAAAATTCATTTTAAGTATATAAATTTATCATGTTCCAAAAATTTATTCTCAAAAGCTCAAAAAAGTAATTACAGTCCCAAGTTTCTCAAATTTTTAACAGTTGACAGAATGGTCAATTGTAGAATATAGGTTTTTATTGATACAAAACAGACACTGTATTTCTAATTTATATTGATTAAAATGCATGCTGAATATTAAATGTGTCAATGTGTATAACCATTTTACAGGCAAGCCCTGATTGATATCAACAATAATATTATCTGACTAAGGGTTTATAGATGTCAAATAAGTTTTATTTGTTTGAAAATTAAAAATATTAGAATAAAAAAAAGAATATAAAATTATAATAGTTATTATAGTAGGTCAATCTGACTACCAATGATAAAATACCTATTCTAGGATATTATACCCATCTAATAATCTATATAGACCACACAAAATAAGTCTTTTTGAGTGCAGATAACTAAGCCAATATATCATCTGCAAGAGATGACTGATCATTGCTTAGAATGTCTGCTAGCTATCCCCAAAAGACAAGTTGGACCTTTACCCAACAATCAAAAATACTGCAGGTAATCAAGCCAATACAAAAGTTATTATATTCTCCAGTCTATTTTGTTACATTGCATAGAAAAATAGTAGCAGTAGCTCATATTGTTTAGCTATAGTGGTTCAAGTTCATGGTGGTAGTGTTATGGTAAAGGATGCCAATACTTATTATAGTTGGAGTTCTCCATTATATATTTCACAGACTAAATGCTGAAGTCTATGTTGGCATCTTCCAGAACAATATCCAACAGTTTTTTACACATTGTTAAACTTTCTAATCCATCAAGACAATGCCATATGTCATAGACCAATAGAACAATGTGTTGGTTTGAAGAATTTGGCATCACTTCTAGCACACCTTCCCAATGGATTAGAATACCATTGCAAATGCTTTGGTTTGTCTGATAGCAGAGCTCTAAGACTGTGTATCTCTATAATATTGCAATACAGATTTATAATGGTTTGTTAAGATTGACTGCATCAAAACTTTAGTGGGGTGCCTCTTCTTAGGTAGTAACTATCTGTCAGCAATGATTGTTTCCAAATGGAAAGATAAGTAAGGCTACTGTTTGGTAATCATTCTTATTACTATTATTAAATAATTAACAATTAGTCAATTTATGGAATATAGATAATAATTTAGGAATTTAGTATTGCCATTTAGTTTTATAAATAATCATGTGGGAAATGCAAGCAGATATAAATAATGGTTATAATTATAAATTTTGAGTTTATAAAGAGTGCATGGTTTGATTAAAATATAATGGTCCCTTGAAAGAATTGAATTATTAAGAAAATAAAGCAAACAAAGGTAATACAAAAATGTATTACATTACTGTAGCTGACCTTTAATGTAAATGCTGACCTCAGCAGAATTATAAAATGTTAAATATGAAATGTATGTATAATATAGATAATTATTTGAAATTTAAATTTTAGCAATTTGAACAAATCAAAGTATAAAAATATAACAATTGGTTATATGTTTCAACAATAAGAAATTACTAAATACCGCTTATTGGTTATGTTATAAATAAAAATATAAATCAATATTTAAAATCATACAGAAAACTGCTAGAATTGAGTGCAAACTCACATGTAAAATATATTCAAGAACTAACAGGTCAAACAAATAGGAACTATTTATTCACAAAGTATTATAAAAAAAGATTAACACATATCATTTTAGATAGTTAAGGATAAGTAGCTCGGACAAAGTATTAATTTGATATTAAAGTAAAAAACATAGGGATATTGTACCATGAAGCACACTATTTTTTGAAGAATGTGCAAATTTAGTATTGAAAGAAGAAATGGAAATAACTAGGAAGTCTTTAAAAAATACCTAAAGAAGGATTTTGTCTTAAGTTTTACCTAAGTTTTATAGTATTGGAGATAAAACATCAGATAATGTGAACTTAGTATAGTGCATGATAATTTGCAAATACATATATTTTTATTTAAATTTATTTTTTTACTAAAATCAGCTCATTTTATAAAGATTATTGATAATATATAAGTATACTTATAGCTCCTACAATATTTGTATTATCAACATTTTAATTTTTTTAAATTATAAAATATTTTTTTAAATTATTTTTTTTTGCGAATTTCACTTTTATCTAACACATATTTTGTATCTTTTTCCATTTGGTGTTACCATTTATATAGCATTCTATTATGGTACCTATAAGGATCTTACATTTTCCATTTGGTCATACAAAATAAAAGTATTGATCTAGGTACTACTACCAAAGGTAAGAAGCTTTCTTACCAGAGTTTTGATTCGTTTGCCCCAGATATTTTTGAATATATGCTTTATTTATACAATGTATATTCAGGTCAAATTTCAGCTCAGTAGCTACTGAAGCTATACTAGTTTAGATATTTATAATTTTGTTTTTCAATGTGTTTTACTATATAGGCATTACATATATATACATATATATTTTTAAACACAGTAAGTATCTAATATATATATTATTACTCTATTACGAAAATATTGTACAATATTATATATTAAAAGGTGTGTTTAATGGAAATATATAATACTTCTATCTAATTTTCTATTATAGTATGCATTATTGTTTTATAAGTTTTGAATACTAAATAATTTGTAAAGTTAAAAATTGAATGTTTGATATATAATAATAATTTTACTAAAATTATTGATTTTTGTAAGTAATTTGCAAAAATAATTATTTACTTTATAAATGCAGTTATGTCTTCATTATAACTTTACTTGTTTAAAATTTTGAAACAGTTAATTATAATCTTCTAATATTATGTAATACTTCTAATAGTCTATTCAGGGGCAGGTGTTATTGTATTCTAATAAATGTAATACTTATAATGAACTTATCTATAATTAATATATGTACTTAATTTGATTATTTCTGAAACTTTATGATTGATTTCTATACATTTATGTCTTGCTAATCGTATTGAAAAACTTCTATTACATAATATATGTATTATATCATACAAACATACATATACAAACATATATTTATATATGTTACATCTGCATAGTTTTTCTGGATTTTTACAATAATTTTTATATTATTTTGTTTGTTATAGGTCAAATATAACTGTAATGTTTTATTACATAAAGTGAGGAAAATTTGTTATTCTAAAAATTGTTATTATTTTTTTAGAATTAATTCATAAAAAAATGCCACGGTTTATGTTTGTTAAAATTATATATTTTTGTTACTTTCTATTCCAGGGAGATATAAACAAGGTGCACACCGAAGGTAACTTATTAAAATTACAGTTTTTTTGATTAATAATTTTAATAATCTTATATAATTTATATTTTTGCCATTACAGAAGATGGACAGCAGTTTGGTTATGATACTGCAAACCATTACGCTGCCAATAACTATATGCACCAAGTATGTAACTAAAAATTGTTTTCCTTTGTTATATATTTTTTGAATTGTATTTTTAAAACTGAATGTTTGTTTTACTTAACTTTATATACTGGCTTTATTTAACTTGTTGGGAAAAGTGGGTATTTTATTTTATCATATAGTTTAATTTTGCATTTTTGTTTTAGAAGAATGTAACTGTAATACTATTTTTTTATTTGAGTAACACTCCTAGCTCGAATTTCTTATTTTTCATTAGTAATCGGTAATATATAGTTTATAGATAGAAATGTATATATTATACTTGCTTTATTTAATTATTATTAATGTTAAATAATATTCTATTATTTTTTAGTAACCTAATTTAAATTCAATATAAACTGTATGATTTGCAATTTTTATCCCATCCATATTGCAACATTGATGTTTGTGACATAATATTATTGTAAGTTTGATATTTTATATGTTAATTGTCCATTTCAAAGCTTATATTGTCTTTGTTTAAGCTATTCTTAGTGTCTCAATATTAGAGTCTTAAAATACGTTTGCTTTGTCCTTTTCACATCAGGCCATGTACCGAGGGGGATCTGTGAACCCACAACCCGTGGAGGCTATGTACCCCTACATGTATGCTGCAGCAGATGGTAGAGGCGGTCCACCACCCACTCACAATGGCGCCTCTGTCTGGTCCAGCGCGGCCGCTGGTGTGCCACCAAGCTACAATAATCCAGCCGCTGCTGCCGCTATGGCTGCCTCACACCAGCATGGCTATCCACCACCAGGTCACTACGCCGCCAACGAGTACTATCATGGGATGATGAACTTACCTCCGCAATATACGGCGCATACGATGATGGCTGCCTCGAACAGCGGGTATCCAAACTGGAGTTCCACGGCTCCGCCGTCCACCCACGCGAATTCTATGCCTCATCCACCACCACCAACAAATGGACAGGGTGGCTACTCGACGGGTGGACACTCCGAGATGTCTCCCTGGAGTTACAAGTCTTCAGGTATTGCTGGGAGCAACGGAGCCGTCTCAGCCTCATCTGGAAGCGATTTGGGTCAACATTCTAGCCAGCTCTTGACAACCCAACAACAGCGTGACTACTACTATTCACAGCAACAGTCCTACTCGTCGTACAGGACTCCCAATGTTCTTGACATGATGCCGGGTGCAACCGCTCCTGGGTCAACACTGTCCCATACGCCAGGTTTGGATATTCATCGCGCTAGTTTTCAGCCCTCTCAGACGATATTGTCCTCTGTTTCTGAGATGGGACCAAATGGTTGCGGCCAAGTGTCTAGTAATTCGTTGACGTCGAATTCTGTGCAATCCATTCCTCAACAACAGACGAACAACTCCGCAATGGACCCCTTTATGTCTGGAATTGATCAGTCCTTCAGTTCATTCAATATTCGTGGTACAACATACAATAGTGGGGTCAATGGTGTCGATGAAGGTTTGTCGTCATCGTCTATGACTGCGCCAGTTTCGTCGATATCTACCGGTGTTTCTTACAATACAAGTAATGGGAATTCAACTGCCGTTTGTAATGATAGTAACAACCGTTTTTCAACTTCTGTGATGCCTAATTTAAGTAATAGCAACAATCACGCGGTGACATCATCAGCGAATATTTTGGAGGTTACGAATGGACCCGGGACATTTTTGAGTAGTAACAACAGTAATATCGGGAAACCGCAAAGTTCGAATAATTCGTCGCATACTGCTATACCACAGAAGAAAACGTGGGCTAATATAGCGAGTCAACCAGCCAAGGGCTCGGCTGCAACTTTGGGTCCCAATCCATCCTTTCAGTCTTATAAGAAAACTCCGGTAAACGCTGGATTTGGAGGCGCAGCGACATATTCTTCTTCGAATAGCCGATCTAATAATGCTCGAGAGAAGACGGGATCCTGGCACGATTCATCTAAAAATAACTCTAGAGGAACATCGGGTTCTTATCATCAGAATAGTTCGTCCACCGATTCTAATGCGAACATTGGCAAGTCGTGTGCAACTGACGACGGTGTTCTAGACTTGGTTGCGTTTGCGAAAAGCATTAATCCTAAAAGCTTCGATATCAGTCCCAAAAAGGCAAGGTTTTTTGTGATAAAATCTTATTCAGAAGATGATATTCATCGATCGATAAAATATTCTATTTGGTGTTCCACTGATCATGGAAATAAAAAACTGGACTGTGCTTTTAAAGAGCTTGCTGGTTCTGCTCCGGTTTATCTCTTTTTCTCTGTGAACGGATCTGGACATTTTTGTGGCATGGCTAGAATGACTTCAGCGGTAGATTATGACATTCAGGCAGGTGTTTGGTCACAGGATAAGTGGAAAGGACAATTCCGTGTTCAGTGGATTTATGTGAAAGACGTTCCAAACAATCATCTGCGTCATATTCGCTTGGAAACCAACGAGAACAAGCCTGTTACTAATTCACGTGACGCTACAGAGGTGCCCCTTGATAAAGGGAAATCAGTGTTAAAGGTCATTCATTCATACAAACACACAACATCTATTTTTGACGATTTTCTGCACTATGAAAGGCGTGAAGAGCAAGAGGTAATTATTCATATTTTAATAATTGATTATATTATATTCACTTATTAATTAGATGATTAATAGCTAAGAACATGAACGTCAGCGATATTAGTAGCTTGAGCGATACTATCAGCTCTTCATTATTGCTAAGAAGAATAGACTATTTTTTACCGTTAATAAATCTGGCTTGAGTGCATTAGTATGAGATAAATTAGTACTAAATTTAATATTAATGTAATCGTCAGATGTTTGTGAACAAAACATAGTTAATTTGAACTTAAATGATATCTGTGTACCTTTTTGAAAGGATATTTAGAATATTTAATTTAAAAATGTGTATTATATATTTTATCAGCTTGATTTTTTCGCCAGAGTAGCTGGAACTTTTCAAAGATAAAAACAGTAGATATTTATCTAACAATATATATGTTACTAAATAATTGCGCAAACGAGATCAGAGAACATAATGGAAGTTATATCGATTAAACCAACATGTAACAATAATTTTGAAGTAAAGTTGAAAATTAGACGAATTATATTGAGATTCTCAATTTTATAACGGTGTTCAATTTACAATTCAACGCGGGTACACCGAGGTTAGACTATTTAAAGACGTAACATTAAATATAACATACTATTAAAAAAAACAATTTCTAACATATCGCAACAAAACATATTACAATAAAAGACATGATGTCAAGTTTTAAAATATATGTTATGTCCATAGAAATTAATCAATCAATATACAAATGTTTATAGTAAAACAAATATCTATACTGTACCATAATTATTAGTTTCGTTTAACAATTCTGTTATTTACCTATAAACAATTATTTTCTTTTTATTAAATGTAATTCTTATATTTATTTTATGTTGTATTGATAATTAATGAATGATTTTGAGATAATTATGAAAATATAAATAGAGAACTGCATGTTTGAGGTATTCGTATGAGTTATTTTAAAATTAATGTTTAAAATATATATCTATGTGCAACATATATGTTTTTAGTTTTATTTGCAATTTATTTTCTGAAAAGCTAGTATTTGGATTATTTACATATATTTAATTTATTATAATAGGAAGTTATCTTTTTGCTAGGTTCATTTTCAACTATTATAATTATAGATTATATTGTGTGGTTTTAGCGTATTTAAATGTTTTATACAGAAGAAATATTTTTGTATAAATAAATTTTCCTAATTGATTATTTTTATGTGTTGCTAGACTTATGCTTTTAATTCTGTTCAGTTTAGTAGTATACTCTACATTGATGCTTGAATATAGATACATAGTAACAAATTTAAGAAATGTTATATCCTAAATTTAAGCTATTGCCGATGGTGTTTTGTGTATAAATGTTTTGCCTATATTTCGCCTTTAAACCGTGTTCGCTTTGGATTGGCTTTTAAAAAACACCCACCCCCGTTCTCTCTCTTTTTTCCATTTGGCTCATAGTTTTGGGAGGGGTATTTCTACTGCGATATATGATTCACATAGAATATCGATCTGTAGCTGAGTCAATAGATACTCCAATAGTTTTCTAGGATTGTAACCTCTCTAAGTTGTTTAGTGTAGACGTTCGTGTTTTTATTTCCATGGTACTGATACGCTAGTGCTTAACGCATACAGGTTAGGTTATATTTATCTAATCTATTGATAGTTAATACGATTATATAATATAAGTGTAGAGCTTTAATTTTTTGTGTTTTAGTCGTGTGTTGGTGTGGAATATGTTATATAATGAAGGTATTTCACTTAGCAAATTAAATATACATTAATACACTATATGTATAATCACTATATACTTATTAAATATTTATTGTTCTATCGGAGGTATGAGTTTAATATGTTATCTAACAACAAATGGTATATTTTAGTCATAGCAATAATACGAGCGAATTTAATTTTATCCTTTTATGATTGTTTTCCTTTAGAAAAACAATAAAAAATAAATATTTACCAGATAAAAAATATATCGTTGATTTTTTTCGATATTTTAAACGTTATTTTGTTTGCTTGTTTTTCATCGGTTATCACAGTTTATCAAATGTAAGTTCGTTCTGAGTTTCTGAAAAAGCGTTCCCTAATTATTTTCTATAAGTAAATTAAGGATTTTTGATGTCAGAATAAAATAATTGAAGTTTAGTTTGATAGAATTACACTTCTAAATAAAACGCATGTGAAAATTAAATTGAAAAAGTACGTTTACAATCACAATTCCGAATTGGATACCGTGGTTAAATCGTTAGTCGTAATGACAACATCATTCGAAATAAGCGTCTGGTTATTATTGTAAAATATTATAATGGAATAACAACAGCATACAACTAAATCCTAAATTCACCTTGTGAAAGTAATGTTGAAAATACAATATAACAGTATGCATATATAGATATATTATAGTAAATAACAGTGAATTAGTAAACAGATAATACCAAACAGACTGAAATAAAATGGATACGATTGAATTAATAATGATGGCAATATTGTTGAAGCTAAAATAAAATCAACTGTTAATTTATATATCAATGGATCCAATAATAATTTTAATTTTAGAATTATTTATACAAGTTTTTCCCAGAATGTTTACAGAGATGAAAAAGATTCCTGACTTACTTCCTTCTTTTTTTTCTTTTTGAAAATATAAATCGGCCGGGTTAAGTCATAAAAATATTTAATTTCTATATTAAATTTGGCACTGGTAAATTTTTATTATTGCGTAACTATTAATTTATACGGGATATGAATAAGAAATATATGCTTTAACGACATGTATACTATCTATTGCAATTAAAATTATATTTCTATTAATTAGCAATATAGTGCTAAGTACTCCTTTTTCCCATTAGTTTTTTTTATTACTTCATTTAAATACCTATTATCAAAAAATATTTGATAGTTCTATTTTAAAATAAATATTATTTGATGTTTACTTTCAACCATAATTTCTGTTAGCGAATAAAAGTCGGGATGATATATGTATAGTATTTTTCCTAACGTTATTTATTGGAATAGGTACATTATTAATTTATAATTAAAATGTTTGTTTTATAATAATTGTATTCCTGTTTTTTTATTAATTCATTTTCAATGTTTGCAAATATGTTGAAAATAGAAATTTTTGTAGCTTTTTTAGCTTAGTATACAAGTTTATATCGTCTGTCTTGTAATGTTATCAGTTTTTCGTAAGATAATATAACCTATTAACATCCATAAATAACGAATTTATGATTTAGGAGCAAACTTTATGCGTAATATAAAATAATTAAAATATTTTTCAAAATGCATTATTTTTAGTGCTTCGAAATGTTATATATTGATTTCGCAGTTCACTGATTTGTATGTATTATAAGATAACTTACAAGATATGATAATTTACAGGTTAATATATTTACTTATTACTAAAAAATATTAATATATTTGCACGTTAGTATTTCATTACCAAAAAATACTGAGAATCTGTGAAAAAGTTATTTATTCTTCATTTTAAACTTTTTTTAAGAATCTGTGCTCTGCATCTTAAATACTAATTTGATAGTTTATTATTTGTTTTAGCATTTAAATTTCCTGTGCCTGAATTAAAACAATAAAAGCGTCATATATTTTAGTGTTATTTTTTGTATATTTTGAGATTTTTCTATTAACTGTTACTTCTAATCTATGGTTTGTTAGTAGTATTAAACAATATATATGGTTTTATACATTTCTCATTAACTTCTTGCTCTGTACAAAAATAGTGAATTTTAGAGTATTAATTTAGAAAATGCTGTTTTTAGATTTTATGATTTTGAAATTTGAACAAGTATGGCATGCTTTTCATCATAGAGTATACACTATTGACATTACTACTACTAAAAAACTTTATTAAATTCATTGAATAAAAAACATATATATATATATATATGTATATTGATTTATTACTGATTTGTTTAATATAAATTTGATCTATGGTTTTATTTGATATGTGTTACTATTCTGTTATTTTAGTAACCTTATTTTTTATTGGTTTCAGGGTCATAAAAAGAACTAGCGCTTCTTGGTCAAGTGCTGGACGTTGTGTATAAAATCAACTTTGGGTTACTGAATGTCATACCATGATCGATTATTCATCAGTGTGCATACATCCCTTATTTTATGCGATTTGCATATTTTCTTGTGTGATACAAACAACTTGATACATTACAACTTCTTGATAAAATGTGATGGGTGTGGTTTTAAATGTTTTCCTCTATCATGTCTCTCACAGTCTCTCCTCTATATCACATATACTTCATTTAAATAATCAGGGTCCTAATATGTTACCTTATCGTCGTCAATAAATATAATCTGTTATCCTGTTATTTTCTCTCATTGCATTGTGTACCTATAAAGTTTCTGATGTCTGTAATCAATTGATCGTTAGCTTTTGTTATAATATCAATCATTCAACAACCATATTTTCCCCCGATATATATATCACATATCTATTAATCGGGGTTTATAGTCTATTTGTTATTAACTTAAAGCAATATATATAGAATGAAATATTTTTGGGATAATTTCATTGTTAGTTTTTATTGTTTGTTTTATTACAATCGTATGCTGTTATGTAAAAATTGAACACTTTTGTGTTGTCCACATTCTGTAATTTCAATATATAATAATAACTCGATATACAACTTTTCTTAGTAAATATTTAGGACTACATTATAACTCATTTTTATTATTCATATGGATTGTTTTATTATTTTATAGTTTTTATATTTATTTAAAATAGTTATACTTAGACTTTTGATGAATCTTATACGTTCTGTTGGATTACAAGTAGTGTTTTAACACAGCTTAACTGGTTCGATTAATTAGCTATGTAGAAATGTATAGCCGAGTTGCACTGGTACATAACTAGGAGTCTATATAACTTCAAATTTAATGAGTAACTTAGCCTATATTATAAGCAAAATATTGCATTATTAAAAGTATTCAATTGAATTTTGTGATTGACTTATGAGTAAGGCTGGCAGTAATTATTAAATTTGGTTTGTAATTAAAATAAATTTTGTGAAGTAATTATTTATATGGGGCCATATATAAAGTACATACCTTGGAGCGATTGGTCACCTCAAAACGTACGTACGCTTTAAAAAAGATACAATAAAGTATCTGTCAACATGAATAAAAAAAGCTCCAACGAAAGCAATATTCTGGTCATTTTGCATACTTCAAATTTCAATACACAAAGAAAACATGAATGCACATCGCTGGATACACTCTTATTTGTTATCATTACACGTAAAATTTCATTGGCTTTCAGAAAATGTATAATCCTACTATGAAAAGTATCATACAGTCGTCAAAATGTTGTAATATTACCCAAAAATAACTTTTTTAACGTTTTCACAATATTTCTCAGTTGATATAAGAAATATTAGTAAATTCCTGTCTTGCACTGTTTCGATTCAACTAAAAATTTAATAGCACATATTATAGTATATGCACAAATTTATAATTGCGTGTATTCAAAAAGACTTTTTTAACGTATTTTGGACCAACTTCACGTTTAAAATAAATTTACAAAACAAACTAGAAAGTACAACTCATTTAAATATGTATATCATAACATTTTCAAAAATGCACTAAACATAATGCAAAGAACCGCTTCTAAATATCCACATAAAAAATGATAAGATCAATTGAATTTTAAAACTAAATTTATCCCGCGCACTACGTAGTACGCGGGATAGTACTATATAGGCCTGCACATTTTTAGTAGACTCTTGAAGTGTAATATAGTTTTATGTAGTTTCAATAAGCATTTTCATATTTGATAATTAATAAATTCATTTTATTGTTAAATTTATTTTATTGCTTAGAATGGTCGTCAAACACGTGCGCGGGATAAAAAAATAAATCTATTTTAGTGTTTCATATATTGAACTTGTTGAATGTATCATATGAAATATATTTTTTATTAACAATGTAGTATATGTTTCTTACCCTATATATTACCCGTTTTATAACAATTTGACAATACAAATTGATTTGAACTTTATAAAATCAAATTATGATACCTATATCATGTAGCAAAAATTGTTCCATAAAAAAAAACAGCATCTAATGAGTATACAATGACTATTTATCAAACTACTAGATGTGATATTTGCAACAATAAACTAAATATGGAAGATCAGAAATAAAGAATAACGCAAAGACAGCAAGAAAAAAGTATAGGGGAAAAAAGTTACTAGCACCTAATTTTCGAATCAAAGAAAACGACAGAAAAACAACATCAAGAAATGAAAAGATTGCTAAAATAACTGCATGTAAACTAGAAGTGAATAAAGCTATGAAGAAACGAAAGCAAAAAAGGTATGTATGCAAAGTAGTGATATTATTGTTGTATAAGGATTAAGAATATCTGAATATATTATAGAAACAAATACCATTATTACAAATGCATATCATTTGTATTTAATAGCTCTGTACAAACATAGTTATAGAACTGTCAGCTAGCGGGGTGTTGTCTATTAAGACACATAAATCGATAGAATTATTATTTTTGATGTATTTTGACAGATTAAAATGTTATTTTAAACATGAATGTATTGCTTAACTGTAACAGTTCAAGTATTTATCTAGAACTTTGCTAAATATAACAAAGATTTTAACTCTAATTGTGCGCGGGATAAATTTATCTATATATCAAAGAACTCCTATCTACATAGTATCATGTTTTAAAAGTCTTAAATTAAATTATAGGAAAGGATAACTATTTGCTTGAATGCAGTATATCGCCCTATTTAATTTTACTAAACAAATTTACAAAAAATATTTTTAAACAACAAAACTTGTTAAACGCAGTGATTTACTACTGAGATTTATCGTTATTTTTGAGTAAAGGAAGCATACAAATATAGAAAGCATGAGCTAATTATGCATTCAACTTAAGTTTTTTAGACATAGATACTGAAACGTTTGTAAAAGTAAATTTAAATGGTATCAACTTAAAAAATATATTATCTAGCTATATAAATACACTTCATTTAGAAGTATATATTATAGTAATTAATTGCCTATATACTGTAGTGCGCGGCATAAATTTCAATAGGTAATTTAACAAATCACAAAAAAAGAATAAAATATTATTTTATCATATAAAACATATACTGGTTTACAGTACACATACAAAGCGGTTCAATACATTAAGTGGGTACAAAATACAATTGATTGGATTGGCAATGAGGAGTCTAAACAAAAAAAAAGTTATTTTCTAAGTTCAATTTTATTTACTGTATAAAAATGTTCAAGTTTTTTAATTATATTAAGAACTAGATATATTATTTTGATTGACGTCATAATTATTTTATTCGTTTGTAGGGTTATTTTCTTGAGTATTGTGCATTTGGAATGTTTCATATGTCATATAAATTATGCTTGTGGCGCTTAAAGTAAATGCTGACCAAACATATTCCGCGCATTACACATCATCTGCGAAAAAAACCCTTTTAAATATTCTCTCAAGTGTTGAATCGAGGTTTTCATATGCCAAGAATATCTATTTTATGAAAAATACTTTAATTCCACTTGAAAAAATTCATTTTTCAGATTTTATAAATGACAATTCGTGGAGCAGTTTAATTCACAGGTTAAGTAAATTAATCACGTAATTTTGAAAAGTAAGACGTAGGTAGCTAACAAGAAGGCAACATACATAATATAATATTATCGATAATTTGCACTGATTATATTAGGATTAATCAAGTTCAGTATTCTATTGTCAAATGATGAAATACTTGAAATCTACCATACAAAGATTATATAAGAATGTATATTATATATACAATGATGTCAACCGAAATCAATATCCGGTGGGTCACCGACTCGGGATTTGACAGCACATCAAAAATCAAATCGCGAAATGTGTCCGGAAATATCCGACAAAATCCTGAAGAGCCACGGTCTACAAGCGAACAATACCCAACAAGTCTTTAATGTCCTTTCATTATCAGTCGGCTTATTTACTCCAGTCAAGTATGATGGGGCCTCGCCAACACCGAAGACATCACCCGTCTATGTAGCTTTATTATAGCAGATGTAAAATACAGATATTGCAACAACGACACAGGCTTAATGGCCACTGCAAGAAGGCCAATGCCAAACTCTTTCGCCACATAAATAATCAAAACCAAAACACACTTTCTTCATCAGTTCCTCCACCCAACAAACAATCACTCCCATTACCTCAGAGACAAAACACAATTTGACTACCCCGTCCTCTGCACTGAGATGAACAGTAAGGACTTATTATCCCATATTCTCTTTTGAACTTATCGTTTACTAAACTATAATATATATGCGTCGTTGTACTTTTTGTCAATGTAAAACCATCACTTATAGAAACGATCTGGTCATTGGTTAACTCATGTCATGTAAAGTGAGAAGTAGGAGTTCTAAATATCCAAGTTCCCAATATCGGTGAGCAAAAACTTCAATATCTCGAAACGATTGTCCGTGTACCACTATCTAGAAAACCTTAATTAAAACCTTGATCATGCCCGTGTCAGAACTTATCAGCATACCACAATGTTTCAAGGGGTCATCGACGTGTCCTTGGATGATGTTCATGTGGGTCAAAGCCTATACTTTAAAACAATTATCATTATATACAAATTTTTGTTGTTCATAGTATATACTATGAGTACTATACTATAGTAGCACTAATTTTCAAACATAGATTTATATTATCCATAAGTATACTCATATTAAAATGTAATACTTATTACGATATAGTGATACTAACTGTCTAACGATGGTATGTTTTTTTATTGTATCTCTCAATAAGGGATTAAAAACTTCCAATGAATTTATTTAATTTAAAAAACAGCATAACCTCAAAACATTAATACTACAAGGTTTAGATATCCGATGAGTATGTATGTTATAGTTTAAAATTGCAGTTTTAATACATATATAGAGTTGTGTATAAATACTTAAAACATTTACCAATCAGTTGATTCAGTAATTACTGTTTTAGTAAAAATTTGGATTTCTTGTAAATTAATTGGAGGAGAAGAGAAAAAGTAATTTCACTGTTTAACATTTATTATATACCTTAATAGAGACCGGATAACTAACAATCCTCTGGTCGATGAAACGTAACATAATTGAGTGATGGAAACCAAACGTAAATTACTAAACTATTTTGTGGTCAAATCTGATTGATTCATATGCTACGTTTTTAAAAATGAAATGAATAATACTTATGTATAAATTTGAAGTAAACTGTAGAAGCTTTGTTGTTTTCGTGATCACTGTAACTATGAGAGGAGACATGGCTTAAGTTAACAATTCCACTTATTTTTGAGTGGATTCTTAGGATCCATTCTGCAGCCTGTCTTCAACCATTTTTTGCGAACCATCATCCTTGGAAAATCTTAAATATATAAATAAAAATAGAAGTAGATACACTGTCTCGATTGTCTGTTATGTTACGTTTAAGGAAATTTTATTAAAAAAGTATTGGATCATGGAAAGTGCCAAAATTGAAAGTACAGTTATTAAATTCCTTACCGAAAAATAAAGCACAATAAAAATAGTTATAGAATCATTATTGGTTTCAGTCAATGCTATATTTTTCTTGGAATAGTTGCAGAAAAAGAAGATGATGCTGTTGAAGTTGATTGGTATAAAGCAGCGGGCATATTCAATTCCTATATTTCACTTTTTACATAAGCCTGTGTGACAGATTGTAAAATTCGCCCAGTTTTCTTTTGAATGACTTCAATTTGAATAGACGATTGCAATTGCTCTACATTTAACATTTGTGGTGATTTTTAAGACTATACTGTTAATGAAGGATTTGACTTCTTTGTTGAAGGCTCAGTTGTTTTAAGTATTTCAGGAATGAAATATTGTAAACAAAGTCCACTTCATTTAACAACATCTCCTCAAGAACTTTGAAAACTTTTAATCCATCATCTAAATTATCTAGTTTTCTAGAATTGGTGACACGCCATGAACTTCTTAACCGCCATTTCATTCTATTTTGTGTGTTTTGAGGTATTCCAGAGACCTTGAGCTCCTGTATATATTTGGTCGTAACAGTCACATTTGATCTAGATACAGAACGATCTACTTGATGGTTTTGTCTCAATGCCTTAATCTTGATCATCAACAAATAAATACTTTAGAAAAGATTCTTCTTCAGAATTCGGTAAAAATAATCTTCAGGAAAACGCTCTTCTTTATCTGTCATTTTCACTTGTAATTAATATAATAAAATATTAATAATTAACAGTAATAGATATTAAAAATGTGAAAATTATATTAAAATTCTCCACCGGAGATTATACGAATAATCTACTGCAATAGAATCGATCATCTAAACGTATTTTCGATAAACCACTCTGCGTCGGAGTTATATACCGCATCTACTCCTCTCTGCTTTACTACGATTCGTCGATTTTCAGCATATAACTCCCAAAAAGCGGTTTATCATATACCTACATAACTGATTTACAATTCTGAAAGTATTTTTTGGAATACCTACAATTAATTCTTTAAAAATTAAATTTTTTAAATATTTTTGATCATTTGACATATTTTGAAATACTTTTCAAATTTTCTAAAATTACCAATATTTTTCTGAATTACATATTATGTTTTCTTAAATGTTTCAGTTCTGAAATACTTTTGGAAAAGAAGGAATAAATAATACTGCATTGATAGAATAATCAATAAGCGTTAAAAATCTATCTACTGAGGTAATTTCAATTTTTTATTTGTTTGAATATATGACAATACCGATTTAAAAAAGCAGGCAACAATTACGCATTCTACCATCGATTATTATAGTAGGTATATCTTTCCCAAAATAAATAATCTATCTCTGCTTTCCATTGAATAATATTGAGAGCTGAAAATAATTATGATTACGCTTTTATAACAAAAATATTTTAAGATGATAAATAACTTAAGGATGCTGAGGACTGGTTTTATTTTTAAATACACGTTTTTGTAATATTCTTCTGCTTCTTCACTTTTTATAATTTACTAATTAAATATGTATATAGAGATTGTTTTACTTTATAAACTATATATATATTAATAATTAATTTCTATGTAATTTATATATTGGTATTAATCGTACTACTGGTATAGTAGTATATAAAATATTTATTGAATATTTTAGGATAAGTTGATAGTACATAAGTTTTAGTTCTAAATAACAAAAATAAAATGCACATTAAAATACTTCACGTAAGTTTGTATGTAACATATTGCTTTGCAAATAATATATTCCAAATGCATTAATTCCTTTTAAAGTGCATTTTCAAATAAATATAATAATTTTTGAATAAAATTCTGTTTTCAGTAATAATTTAATTTCGTAATATGTCCTGTGAAGCATACGAACAATAAGTGGGAAATGAAATTGATCATAAATGTGCATTAAAATTATATATACTTGTGGATATTTTGCTCAACTTGCTTAACACATTAATAAACGTTTTGTACATCAATATTTAAGTGTATATTCAAGTTAGTTTACATATACAAAATACATATTATATGTCCCTATATACATACATCAGTAGTGTACAGATAACAGTTACCAATTATTATACAATAATATGGCAAATTGGCGTCAACCTATGTATAATATTTCACAGCTAAATGAACTATGAGAAGTGAACCAGGTGTCGTTAATAATGCAAACAAATTGGACCAGAAATATAATCGATATAATAATATCATAATAATAATTTGCTGAGGGAGCTGATGATTGTTCTGTAGTGGCTGTCTACTTGTTTAAACACAGGCACAACCTTTAGCTCTACTAGAAATGGTCCTGTTGTGCAATTAAGATTTCCCCCGAGCGAACTGAAATGGGGGAACTGGAGAGGAGAGTATGTCAAGGAACTCCTTGTAAATCTTTCTTATCCTGTTTACGGAAGATTAATAATGCAATAGTGAGTAAACTGCAATTCCTGCCTATATCCGAAACTCAACACAGGAACACCCCTTTTGTCTACATAACTCCTTTCTGTTGGTTGAAAATGGTCATGTTTCTCACTTTCTCAAGGTATAATACTGCATTTTAATACTTCATGGCCTCATTTACATAACTACCTAACATATCATTATTTTCGAAACATGTGCTCTTATATTCGAATCGATAAAATATTTTATTATTAAAAATATTTCAAGAATAATATTGCTGACAATATGAAATTGTAATTTATAGACAGTTTCGACTGAGGATATTGTAGCATAGATTTGTCGAATTTTATTTATGGAATCATAATAAGATTTTAATCCAGAAGTCCAAATTCCTAAATAATAAAAATACCAATTTTGAATCAGTGATAAGAACATAGTTATAGGGTAATCCATAAAAACGAACTACTTTTATAAAAAGAATGTATCAATTCATAGTCATAAGATCTATTGAATAACTGCTGCACAACGCGTAATTTTCATCTGACTTGATACATAATGTTAACTATTTCTATCACATGTACACATATATACATACCTATGTAGTTGTATAATTAATTGAATTAATAAAATGTAACATGTTTCAACTGCATTCTTTTTATAAAAAGGGGTTCGTTTTTTTATCATCCTGTATCATAGTGATTTTAGTTTAAAAGTTTGCTAATGATCCTTTTTTCATATAATTTACTAAGCAGCTTAAATTAAACATAGTGCCTGTTAATATATATCCCGCATTCAAAGTCTATTAATATAAGATAATAAAACCGAAATACATTTAAATATGTAGGTTGTTACATATAAGCGCGTTTCTCTTATATACATAAAATAATTTTATATGATTAAAAAATATACGACGATGAGTTTATGAGTAATCTACATATCATAATGAAAGTATTTGCCAAATATACAGCTGCGAAATATAAAAAATGCAAAATATAACGACTGTTCCTATATACATATAATATAGTCAAGTTATCATGTCCTATATACGTTTGCATATATTTATTAGCCATTCTAATTGTTTTCAGTCGAGTAAAATCCATTATTAAAAAACTTCACTAATGGAGTGCAAGATTTACATATTTTCGAGCCTATGGAACAGTGAGTTTATTTTTTAGTATGTATTTTGTAAGATGTACGAATTTTTATCACTAAGAATATTTGCCAAATTACTTAAAAAATGTACATTTCAATATTTGTACATACGTATATATAGAATATCAATCTTCTTCTTATTATTAGCCAAAAGGGCAAAATGTATGTTAGCTTATATCAATCATAAAATAATTGAAACAAAAATGAATTGTGTTAGCTCTTAAAAAAATATTTAACTTGAGCTAACTTGTCTATATAGGTTTGCTTTCTATTGATCGATTTGTAATTAATAATATATTTAGTATAGTAAAACTTCATAATTAGTTTTAAAGCATAATTAGTAGAATGTATCAATTTCCTTATAATTAACTCATAATTAGGATTTTATGTTTATAATATAAAACAAAAGTATAATCATAGTAGAACTAATTTAGTTGTAAGTAAATGAAACGCATTTAGCTCAAGTCAAACATATTTTTAAAGATCTAATACAATTCATTTTTATTTCAGTTCTTTTATGATATGAGCTTAGGAATTAATCAATATATACATAGAATGGCAATCTAAAATATTTTCATTGAACATTTGTGGTCACTTCGTTTGTGGTCAACATATGTATATTATAAAAAAAGATGTATATATGCCAACTCAATTACATGTTATTATCGAAAACATATATTTAACATTATATCAATATTGTATATTTTTACTTGTCTTTTATATCGTAATAAATATTAACTTATTAAAGATCTATATTTTTGACCACAAACTTACTTTTTCAAATTGTTACGTCATTAATTAGATGTAAGTTTCCTGGAGCAGCATTTTAGTGAATAAAATATACTAGATGAAGCACAAGCTGCTGTGTAAAAAAGGTACTTTTCCCGACTTATGTCAACATAATAATTATGTGTGTCGGAGGTTGTTGTAAGTGGTGACCTATATAATGACCTTTGGTTACTTCGCAACATTATTTATAAGCGCCGCGAACTTTAAAAAATTGTTTACAGTACAGCTTTCGATTTTCATCTGGTCCTATTAGTACTGCTTTTGTTTCTTTTTTCAATGGCTGAAGAAGTAAGTGGTTTTTAATGAATAAATCAAGCTATATATTATTGCTAATGGTTTCTGCTTCACTATAATCATTTTTTGTTAAAATTTATGTTAGGACCTAATCATAAATTTTATCAAATACTATTATAGTAAAAATTAATATTACTATTATTACGTATAGACCTAAGCACTGTAAGTTGTATATTAACTTGAATTTTGAAAATAAAAAACAAAAAATTACAAATTAAATATTATTCATAGATGTAAGTTAGGTCTATACATAATAAATAATAGTAATATTAATTTTTACTATAATAGTTGTTGTTAAAATTTATGATTAGGTCCTAACATAAATTTTAACAAAAAATTATTATAGTAAAGCAGAAACCATTAGCAATAATATATAACTTGATTTATTCAATAAAAACCACTTACTTCTTTAGCCATTGAAAAAAGAAGAAAAAACAGTACTAATAGGACCAGATGAAAATCGAAAGCTATACTGTAAACAATTTTTTTAAAGTTCGCGGCGCGTATAAATAAAGTTGCGAAGTAACCCAAGGTCATTATATAGGTCACCACTTACAACAACCTCCGACAACATATGTTGACATAAGTCGGGAAAAGTACCTTTATCTCATTGTATTGCTACTTGTAGCTAGCTGTATGTAGATAAATGTGCACATATGTCGACATAAGTCACTGTTTATAGACTTATTCCCTGTTTTACATATCTTACCCCTTTCATCCGCTATACTATCATGGTTGTATGATATCATTATATATGCTATCATGGTTGTATGCTGTCATGCTAGCCTGCTAGCATGGTTGTGCACTATCATGGTTGTATGCTATCATGGTTGTATGCTATCATGGTTGTATGCTATCATAGTTGTATGCTATCATGGTTGTATGCTATCATGGTTGTATGCTTTCGTGGTTGTATACTATCATGGTTGTATGCTATCATGGTTGTACGCTATTATGGTTGTACGCTATCATGGTTGTATGCTTTCGTGGTTGTATGCTATCATAGTTGTATGCTATCATGGTTGTATGCTATCATGGTTGCATGCTATCATGGTTGTATGCTATCATGGTTGTACGCTATTATGGTTGTGTTCTATCATGGCTGTATGCTGTCATGCTGTCATGCTAGCATGATTGTGCACTATCATGGTTGTATGCTATCATGGTTGTATGCTATCATGGTTGTATGCTATCATGGTTGTATACTTTCGTGGTTGTATGCTATCATGGTTGTACGCTATCATGGTTGTATGCTATCATGGTTGTATGCTTTCGTGGTTGTGTTCTATCATGGCTGTATGGTTGCCTAGTAGTAAGGTTGAATTTTAAATAAGGAATTATAGCGTGTGAATTATAAATCATATCAAAGATATATAAGTGTAAATCGGTCCCTCCACTTTATTTATAGTGAAAAAGCTCACCAATGAAGTAGAAATCGACTATTTAATTTCTAAGAAGGTCATATGGTATCACTTTTTTCAAATTAAACTCAGACGTGGATGTCACAATCAAGGAAGAATAAGGTCTTGATATAATTCGGTCCGCAGGTGACTGTTTCTAGAAACAGTGTGAATATAACGTGATCATATGTTTTTCTCAGACAAGAGGTCAAAGTCATTGCTACTGTATTTCTTTAAAACATTTGTTTAAATTTCAGCAAGCATACTTAGTGCCTACCTGCAGTTTAAAAATGGACCAAGTGCTAAGAATTTCTTTCAGAAAAAGATTTCAGCTAAAACGTGGGTAAGAAATGAATTTCTATCACTTTGTATTAATCATATTACATAAACAACAGGAATTCAAAGAGTTGAGTTTTAATCTTGACAGTAATTTTTTTTCCTAGCCTGAAATTATGCATATTGCATCTGAATTTGGGGGGGTATAGGGGTAAACATGGACTGCAGAGCCAACAAACTGCAGGGGCTACAGTCCTCTCCACCCCACTTTTTAATAGATTTAGGTGAAGTCCACTTTGTGATGAAGTTCCACTCTTTAAATATTTTTGCATTGCATATTTTGTGTTTAGAAAATTAAAAAAATATTGTCTAATAATCCTTCATGAAATTGCCTAAGTTTGAATACCTACTGTTAAATTACTTTTTTGGGGACAAGCACTTCTGAATGCATCATGAAAGATAAATGTTGCGAAATGGACTTAATTTGTATTATGAAATGATTTAAATTTATTAAATTTATGGTAAAATAGAGTGGATGGAATTTTATTATATTTGACTTCCAACAACAAGGCAAAGACAATTAATGATTTGATATATACATTGTATATATTGATTTGATTTGTAGTATTTATAATTCTAAGAATTAATATTGTATATATAATTGTAATATATGGTAGACCTTGAAACATGCAATGCCTCAAGGACCCAAGCCAATGATTCACCTGAAAGACTCATAAAATTATATATCTTAAACTAATATATTACCAAAAATTACAGAATTAAAATGTTAACCCCTATAAATTAAATTTCTCACAGTTGACAGGGTATAGTTTAAAATCGTTAAAAATCGTTAAAATATAGCTTATACATCGTATAAGTGTGAATCGTATGTGAGTTTCAAGATAATTCTTATCTGTGTATACAGGATGGCCCAGAAGTCACTGTCGATCTAAACAATGTACAATGTGAACATATAATCCATACGAGCAGGTTAATAAATATGCATCGATATTTGCAAGCTGCTATATGTATAATAGTAGGGGAGAGTGGGGTAATGCCGACCACTTTTTAAAATATGAATGACCGGTTTGATATTCCATTTATAATTCTTTTTTCTTTCGTAATGTATTTACACTGGTGTAATTGATTTACTTAAAGCTGGTATGTCAACAAAACTTGATTAGTATTTGTGTGATTATGATTTGAAATTTTAGTCAATTTTTGAAAGCGTCGGGCAATACCGACCGATTGTTTAGTTATGTAAAAAGTATACTGTTTTCGCTAAAAATATATTATTGAATGAAAAGATTGAGTAACATTGAAATAACTAGTATGTATAAAGATATATTTTGTACAATTGGCTGGATTATATATGTATGAAACTAGAAAAGGATAGGTATAATGAAAGTTTTTAATAGTCAGATAGAAAATATGGACGTAAGTTAATTTAAGTTGAAATGAAGTGTGGCCTTTGTAATGGCACTCTGGGTCCTCTCATATTAGAGATAAAGGCCCTTGTCCTATTCTTTGGTTGTTCTTTAATAGTAGTTAACTTTTCTGGGGTCTCCAAATCTCCTAATGTATATTTCCAAGAGATATTTTGAGCCATTTTCCTTGTCCCCTTTCTCCAGCTGTAGGATTTCCATAATATATTTTTGCCCTATGTTGCGTTTCATTCTTATGTCCACATTTCCTGTGCATTTCCTATATTTTCTTGCAATCTGGGCACATTTTCTCCTCTTCTGTTCTTTTGATTTTTTCATTTTTTAGAACTCCACTTTGGAAGATTCTTGTGGCAATTTCCTCCTTGCTATTTCCCCACATGATTTCTTCCCTAATTTTTTCGTTTTTTTGCCTGTAGTATTTAAGAGAGGCTGTGTTTTCCATTTTCTGTTTCCATTCTTTATTTTCTATCTTATTGATTTTTTTCTTCAGGTCCTTTGGCTCCATTTCTTCTATCTCTTCTAGATTGATTCCTAACAGCCCTAGGTAATCCTTATATACTTAGAGGCACTTATTGTTACTGTTAAATTCTTTTAAAACAACTTTTTAAAGTTTGCTTGTGTTCTTTACCACATGTTGCAGGAAACCAATCTTCATTTTCATGTCTCTATATTTATGATTATTAATTCTTATTTCTCCTTGAATGTAGGTGTTGGGAGTTCTTTTTGGCATGTTCAAAAGCTCTTTCATGATCCTCATTTGTAATTTGTCCAATTCTTCTATCTGACTCCTCTTCCACTAACAAACTTGCATTCCATGTAGGATTGTGGGTAATATTGCACCTTAATGTGTTTTGTATATTTTTCCTTGCAGTATATTATTTATCCAGAATTTATATTTTTGTGCTTTCTTTATTTTCTCCGTGATATATGTTTTAAAAATGTTCTTGGAGTCTTCTATATGAACTCCCAGGTATTTTATGCTTTTTACTATTCTTATGTTATCCACATTAATTTTATCATTATTACCAAAAACCATAATTTCACGTTTCTCTTTGTTTATATTTAGCCCTACTTTTGCATACTCCATTTCTATAAGTTTAATAATGATAAGTCCATCATCTGCATAGAAAAGTAAGTTATTATAAGTTAATTTATGTTATGTAAGTTAATAATAAATGTGATGACGGTGTATTTTCTTGTATTTTCTTATGTATAAGTACTTTTGGGATACGTTGTACTTTTGTTACTATCCAGAATATTCGCTACAACATAACTGTTACGTTATGTTACTAGAAATAGTTGTGCTAGAATTTTCCTGACTTTCTCGTTACTTCTTCTCAAATCTGATTGGCCCGTTCGTTCCTTGCGGGTCGGGAATTTTCTCGACACTTTTAAACGACTATATAAGCGAACACGATCGAGCAGTCAGACACAAACAGTCGGACACAAACTTTCGGACTCTATACTACGTACTAGACTCTGATTTACTGTCTCACATAACTTGTACAACTGTCGACCGGCTTGTTCAATAAATGTTTACCTTGCTCTAATTTCTGTCTTCTTCATTGGCGAACAATCCACAGACGTTACAAATTTTGGTGGCAGTGGTAGGATATTTCTTATTGAATTTCAATTATGCCGAACACTAGACAAAGAAGACAGTCAAGTCCAAGTCAAAACCCCGTCAATCACGCAGACCAATGTCGTGGCGCCGTCAGATGTCACAAATGTCGACAGCGCGGGCATGTCCAAAGATTGTACAAACAACCGGGAAACGGAAGAGAGATTTCTCAATAAAGAGAGGCCAATCTCGACTACAGCTACCAGGCTTTTCTCCTCACAGCCGGTCTTATTTATTCCGTTCAACGTTCAATCCCGACGCCAAGTCTTATTTATCCAGTAGAGCAGTCAATTACGACACCAAGTCTTCAGTCGTATGTGTCCAGTCGTTAGTCCCACAAGCCTTCATTCGCATGTGGCAAGTCGTGTCTCTCCAGGTCATCAATCGCCAGTGATCTGTTGTCAGTCTCCAAGTCGTCAGTTGCGAGGGACCAGTCGTCAGTCACCAATGTCCAGTTGTCAATTTCATCGACCAGTCGTCAGCGCCAGTGATCAATCGTCGGTCGCTTTTACCCAGTCGTCAGTCGCCAGTGACCAATCGCTAATCACCCTTACCCAGTCGTCGTTCGCCAGTAACCAGTCGTAGGTCGCCAATGACCAGTCGTAGGTCACCAGTGACCAGTCGTAGGTCGCCAGTGACCAGTCGTCGGTCGCGAGTAACCAGTCGTCGTTCGCTTTTACTCAGTCGTCAGTCGCCAGCGACCAGTCGTCGTTCGCTTTTACTCAGTCGTCAGTCGCCAGCGACCAGTCATCGGTCGCTTTTACCCAGTCGTCGGTCGCCAGTGCCCAGTCATATCGGTCGCTTTTGCCCAGTCGTCGGATTGACCTGGATGAGGGAACACTGACGTGCGGTGGACAGGATCTGGTCAGTGAATTCATTCGTCACGTCAAAAAAGTCTGGAGATTTACTACCACTCAAGTCGAAAGGCATCCTTGTGACAGGGAGGTCGGAGACGCAACCTAGACGACGTGCCCTCTCCAGTCGACGAAGTTGAACTTTAAGTCGCGGAGCTCCTTTTTCAATGGAGGGGGTTGTGTGATGACGGTGTATTTTCTTGTATTTTATTATGTATAAATACTTTTAGGATACTTTGTACTTTTGTTATTATCCAGAATATTTGCTATAACGTTGCTGTTACGTTATGTTACTAGAAATAGTTGTGCTAGGATTTTGCCGTGACAAAATGTTATTGTGACGAAAAGTCATGGTGACAAAAAGTCGTATTCTCAATTGGAATAGTTAAAAAAAAGTTTATATCAGTTATGTTTCAGTTATATTACTGAACTAAAGCAATTCCAAACAAATTCTAAGCAATTCTTAAACAAATAATTATATGTAACCACAGTAATTGGAATAGTAATAAAAGGTTTATATCAGTTACATTATTATATATACTACAGTAATGACCTACAATTATAAAGGATGGAAGCACTAATGTGAATTTGTGCCAAAAATGATGATTTGTTTCATTGCACATTCAATTTGTAATTTGCATATTAGGCTGTAATCATTGATAAACTATAGTTGATTGTTAATAGCAACTAATTTGCTATATAACAATTATTACTCCATAATTATATGATTTTTAAAAAATATACTTGTAGAAAAAATTAAAATTGCAAAGTACCAAATAATTTTAATAGCAAACTAAATGGTTTACATCTCTTCTAGATCGAAGTTAGATAGTTGGTTTTTAAGCGATGCTGCAGAAGTTGGACGTAAATTAAATTTTTCCAAAAATACATAAAATATAATAAAAAACAAAAATATTAAAATATTTTTTTCTTTCTATTTTTTACTTTCAATATCATTATCTACATTAAAGTGTTATTATTATATATTCTGTGCCATACCATGGCACATCTGATGCATTATTTGGCTCATATTTATTTACAATACTTTATTTTCAGGCATTTTTTCTCAAATACTTTGTACTCTTCATTTCTGTACTGGGTAAAACATTATTACTCATGTTAACTATTTCGATCTATCCAAACTATTATTACATGTTACCCTGTTATGTATTTGGAAATTACTTGTTAAAAATTGTGTGTATAATATTATATGCATTATTATATTAATATGTATTAATATATATTAATGTATTTTTGGAGAAAAAATAATTTACAGCCGACTTCTGCAGGATCGCCGGTTTTTATTTAATTTAATGGAATTCACAGTGGTAGACACAAAACGTAATGCCAGAGGAAATCACAATTCTTATATAGAAAAAATAAATATGTTGTACATTTAAAATGTTATATTTCTACACTTATAAAACAATACTTTAAATATAATAAGAACTGCTATAATTATAATAGCAATTATAGAAACATACCTTTCTTAATTAAAATATCCCTAAAAGGCGAGCTGCAGGGTATTGTTTTGGTTGGAGTGTCCTCCGATCTTGTTAACTGATATCCTTCGACCAATAGAAGGATATTAATCCAAGAATGGTGTAAGTTTTATCAATTGGATAATAAAAAATAAAAAACATCCAGAATATGTTGACTCGTGTGTAATTTTACATGCTACTTTAGCTAAAATAAATTTAGTGGGAGTTTTCAGAAGTATAAAATCAAGTTTATTTTAAAGAAACATTTGAACGTTTATCTAATTAATTTACGCAAGACAAATAATTAAAAAGTTGTACAATTGATCTGACATGTTCTGATAAGAATTTAAAAATGTTTACATTGAATAATATAGCCCGATTTGAAAAATAATAGTAAAACTTTGAAAAATACTAAAATGTATTTTAAAATCGTACAAATAGCTATATTTATCAACAATCATGAATCAAAATCGTATAACAAAATACGCCATAACTTGGAAGTATAATTAGGTAGGTATATACTTATATAGAATAATATATATTTATATTTATAGACATATATATTTGAACTATGGGTACTATAACTACTTTTATAATTTTATATCTAATGACATAAACAAAGCGTGCAAATTGATTAACAAATTTTCCAAGAATCTTACTAAGTATTAGAAAGAAAGTAAATTCAAGATTCTTAGTACTGCTTAGTAAGATCTTACCAGATCTTTATAGGATTATGCAAGATTACAGACTTGAAAAATCTTCCAAGATACATATTTCCCAAGATCTTTTCAAGATTATCTAAGATCTTTAATCTTAACAGAAAATCAAAGTACTACTATGTTTCTTACTGATACTTGTAAGATTATCTACTCGCCGAAAACCTGGGATGACATAACGTATTATTATTACTACAGTATAAAGTATTCAAAAAGAGTAAATTAGTAAATACTGACTTTTATATAAATTATAACATAAAAATTTAGCGCGAGTACAATAACTGCAATATACAATACTGTCTGCCATAGCTGTGTAACTAATATTTAAATACAAAAAAATAATAAAATTTGTAATTAGCTATTATTAAGATGGAAAATGCTATTGATAGTTATATACATAATGCTTATCATATTGCCCCCCTTCTTACTCTATGATGCACATATAGATTTAAGTTTAATGAAAATTATGCCTCTATATTATATGTGATCAGTTAAGACGTATAGAGACGTCTTTTTGATACTGGAGTTAAACGTACCTTAAAGTGTATGTTATAATTGACATCTTGGGACGAGCTATTTTTATGAAGGAGACCGTCTTAAACATATTATGTAAATTGACATTTAAGGCATTATACAGGGTGTCCCAGAACTATGTATGCAGTCTTAATAAATCTTTTATATTTTACAAATGGTGTTATTCATTATTCA